>CM074727.1:145992321-146005276 GCA_037306005.1 Rhinophrynus dorsalis
TTCTCTCACCCCTATTACATTTCTCCCACCCCCAACTCCCCCATATCCATTTATCATCTTTCCTCGCTCCTATCTCAGTCACCTCCTCTTCATGTTAACCCTTACACTCATCCAGTTTACTGATCATTCATTCACTGGCATGATCAGCCTATATTATATCCCCTAGGACAGTGTTCGGCAATGTGAGACCGTCCTGCTGTTCCCAGTCTACAATCCCCATCACCCCACCTCCCTCCAACCACTGGCTGGTGGGGAATCATGGGACTTGTAGTCCGACAGCAGTTGCCCACCCCTGCCCTAAGAGGCAGATTTAATCATTTGAGTGCCAGAGGGGTATGCAAGGCATTACAAAGCAATGCCTTGCATACCCCTCTGGCACTCAAAGGGTAAATAAGTAGGAGAAGAGTAACTCTTTAACAAACCATTTACACCACAGGGGCTAATGAAAATTCCAGTTGACTCAATGGTATTTTTAACCGCTTGACCGCTAGAGAGGTCGCCAAAGCATCACAAAGCAATGCGTCGAAGACCCATGTAACATGCCAGGGGTGTCACTCCTCACTTCATGTGAATTTGAGGAAATGTTGGTGTTCTCTGTGGTGCAACAACTTTGCCCTTCTCTGTAACACCTATAGGGGGCGTATTTTCAAAAGAAAAGTGGGGGGTTTCCGGGGTGGACTAAAAATTTCCATTGATTTAAATGGGGATTTTAACCCCTTGTACGCTAGATAGGTCTTCAACATTAAAATCTCCACGTAATGTGTTGGAGACCACTTTAGCATTGAAAGGGTTAAAATCCCCATTTAAATCAATGGTAATTTGGGGGATTTTTCCTATAGTGCAAATGGCTTGCCTCCGAACACCTCCAATTTTCTTTTGAACATACGGCCCCCTAGAGTACATTGCAGTTCCTAACTTTATTAAAGGGATAGTAATACCTCAATTAAACTTTTTTTTTTTTATTAAATTATTTTTTTAACATGTTGCTCTGCATATAGTTACTTACAGATTTGTAGTTCAAACACTATTCAAGAGGAAAGGATCCCCCTACCACACCTTCTGGCCATCTCCCCTCAGACGTGGAATCTGGTCATCAGACCGGACATATCTCAGTGAGGGACAATCTTCTTACTGTGAGCATAAGGAAAACCCTGCCTACTTGCTGAAGGAGGGCAGGATTTTCTTATGCATACTGAAGATTGTCCCTCAATGCGCTCCATCCCGACAGCTTAGAAAGGCAGAGTGATGCAGGGGAAAGAGGTGGGTGGGAGATGCTTTCCTCTTGAATAGTGTTTGAAGTACAAATCTGTAAGTAACTATATATAGCGCAACATGTTGAAAAAATGTAAATAATACTCGGATCTATTATTTAATTAAGGTATTACTATCCCTTTAAACTGTATCTAGATATTTTTCCATAGACTTCATTGGGAATAACGAGTTTCAGTTGCAGTGTAATCTAGGCCTAACTCAGGGACGGAGGGAAAACAAGGGTGCATATTATACATCAGCACTTTTGTCTTCCCCTAAAATCTTGGGTATAATTTACACCTGCGCATTATAGACAAATAAAAATTCCAGTTGACATCAATAGGTATTTAACCCCCCCCCCTGCAATTGCTACAGAGCAATGCAATGGAGACCTCTCTAGCATTCAATGGGTTAAAATCTCTATTTAAATAAATGGTTTTTTTTTGTTCCTTATGGTGCAATTGGTTTGCCCCCAAACTGCCCCTCTTTTGTGTTTAGCATATGGCCATTAGTCTCCATCACCTCCTCTTGCCACCATCCTTTTCTCATCTTCCTGCTATAATCAGTAAATCCATCCCTCCATCCTTCTCTCCTCTACCTTTTATTCCCTCTCATTCATTCATCCATCCATCCATCCACTCTTTACTACGTTCCATTCCTATCCCCTTTTATCCACCTGTCCTCTGCTCTCTCACTATCTGCTCATCCCCCCTCCTCTCAATCACAGTCACCCTTTCTCTCCATTCTGTTTCAACTCCCTGCTCTTCCTCCACTCCAAGCCAGCCCCCAGAACTGCGATAAAAATAGTTAAAACATGAAGGTTGTGCATCCTTGTTCTCCACTGCCCTGATTACCATGGTAACCAGCTACGGGATGGGATACCTGTATCACTTGGGAATACTTCCCAAACCAGCATCTCCTTTTTCCAGTTACCTAGCAACCAGCATCCATGCGGCTTGCAGATAGGTTGTGTAGAGTCTGTGTGGTTAATTCTGCCTGTGCTTAGAGCTTAATATTACACAGAAACACAGGTCCTTGTGTATAAAACCAACACAGATAAATTCTAGAGCAAACCAACTGCACAGTGGGGGGGGGGGGGTAAAAATGCTTACGATTCTCACAGATTTCAATGGAACTTTTAACAGCTTGAATGGTAGAGAAGTCTACAATTCAAGGGGGTTACAAAGCCCCATTTAAATCAGTGGTCATTTTTTATCTTCCCCTTAATTGAAGTTGGTTTGTCTAACAACTGCTAGATAGACACAAAGGGTCACAAAAATTCTGGAGCAAACCAACTGCAATGCACTGAAGACCTCTCCGGGATTCAAGTGGATAAAAAGCTCCATTGAAATTT
This sequence comes from Rhinophrynus dorsalis, assembly GCA_037306005.1. NCBI lineage: Eukaryota > Metazoa > Chordata > Amphibia > Anura > Rhinophrynidae > Rhinophrynus > Rhinophrynus dorsalis. Next base: position 145,994,927 of record CM074727.1, read on the forward strand.
ATGTAACATAGTAACATAGTAAATTAGGTTTAAAAAAGACACCAGTCCATCAAGTTCAACCTTTGCCTCATAACCCAGAAACATGAGAATTATATAGCTTTCCTTCTGCCAAATGATTTAGTCTTTATCAGACCTTCCTGTTTTGCCTACTAATATACAGTATACCCATGTATATTCCCTCTTAAAAGAAATGCATCTAATCTTCTCTTAAATGTATCCACTGTATCTGCCATTACCACATCTTTGGGCAAGGAATTCCACAATTTAACAGACCTTACTATAAAAAAACCCTTCCTCTTCTGAAGTCGCAACTTCCTTTCCTCTAATCTCGAGGAGTGGCCCTTTGTTATTTGATCAGGCCTTGGAATGAATAGTTCACCAGAGAGATCCTTGTATTGACCTCTCATATACTTGTACATTGTGATAAGATTTTATTTATTTATATAGAAAATGTTTTACCAGGAAGAATACATTGAGATTTCTCTCGTTTTCAAATATGTCCTGGAGTGTTTACAGCAAAGAGTTGCGTATTTGCAAAAACACAGAGACATAATACATATATATATATATATATATATATATATATATATATATACACACACACACACATACGCACATATACTAAAAATGTTATATACATTTGCATATTGTTTTTAGATCTCCTCTTAGTCATCTTTTCTCTAGAGTAAATAAACCAAGTTCGTCTAGTCTTTCCTCATACGTCAAGTCCTCAATTCCCTTAATTAATTTTGTTGCTCTTCTCTGTACCCTCTCTAGTTCTAGTATATCCTTTTTCAGAACTGGTGCCCAAAACTGTACCGCATATTGTAGGTGAGATCTTACCAACGATTTGTACAATGGCAAAATGATGTTATTCACTCATTGTTGAATACCCCTTTTTATGCAAGACAGGTTTTTGTCTGCGCACACACGCACGGCTGGCCCTTGAGGACCACGGGTCATTTTTTTTTTCAGTTCCGGTTCAGGGCTCCCCGTGCGGCATGTCCTGAACTCCATGATGTGCCAGGACCGTCACTGGTCCTTAAGTGCCGGCCAGCTGTGATGGTCCTGGCGCGGCAGTGGTCGTTAAGGGGTTAAGATATATAGATGTTTTGGTAATGATCCAATCCCATTTTTAGTAATATCAGTCCTTTATTACAATGTTATGAATTAGGCCTAGCGTTTAAATGTTCTGGTGCTATTGTAGTTGTTTAAAATCCAATAATTGCCCTCCCATATTTCTTACATCAGTCCAGTCTCAGTGTCTCCCACAGTTCATTACAGTAACCTCCATGTGGAAATATACCTCCCCTGAACGCACATGCACACACATACATGCACACATACATATATACACACACACTTTCACACATTCTTCCAGAACTGCAAGGGTTAAAATGTAGTTAATGAATGAATACATTTGCTTTTAATGCACACACTTGTCCTTTTCATTGGGGCGAGAGACAAATGGTGCATAAAGTGGCAAGATATATATTTCAGCTTGTATGTTTTAGGGAAAAACCAACCCTGCTGACATGGAACATTTTTACCCTTCGAGTGTCAGATGGATTCACAACGCATTGCAAAACAATGTGCTTCGTAACCCTCTGGCAGTCAGAGGGTTAAGGGAAAAAAAACAACCCTCTAGGCCTGGAAAATCTAATGACTTCTTCTTGCAAGTCACTGGTGATATCACTCCTGGCAAAGAAGCTATAATATGTAATCTAAGATGCTCAAACATGGGTTGACCGAGGGAGGAAAGACAAAGCCTGGGGTTGGTGATAAGGAGTGGAGAGGGAGGAAGCCCAGTTCAACATGTCTCCTATCACACACAAGAGAGTGGGAGGGAGCAAAGGAGATATTTACATGACATGGCACTGTTTCTTGGTCACCATTTTAAAAAGACTCAGAAGTGGGACATGTCCTGCAGAACCCCAGGGACTTATGTAGGAGGCATTATGATATATGCACTAAGGACTTCTGCTTCTGGATGAGAAGATGCTCGTGTATCTAGAAGCTTAAAAGGTACAGTATTTGTTTGGTAGAGAGTCAGGGTGCCATGTCTAATAAAGGTAAAGCCCAGCACCCTGTTCTGCATCATCTCTGCCTGACCATGCCCCCTTCCAATCTAAACCATCATCTGCATTGCATGTATGTGCCCCTTTCAGCATCAGAAACTGAGTAAACACATCCCCAGGGTCCAGCTTGTATGTTCTGTGCAGACAGCCCCAAAAAGCTTTGAATCAATAAAGATTCCAGGGAATTAATCTCCTTCAGCCGGATCTCTTCTGTTCAACTTCAAACCCATAGTGGATCTCCCAGTTCAGCATGGGGCTTCTGCCACACTCTGGTTTTACTTATTGCAGAAAAAATAGGGCAACTTGTTTATTATGCTATCTATATCATCCCCTGTAAAATTAGCACATTGTATTAGGTATGGCAGGTTCACATAAATGTTTTTATGTGAAAGAAAAATACCAGAACACATCATGTTCAGGATCTTGACTTGGGAGTCCAGGGGAAATATACTGCTTTATAGAAAGGATAGTTGATTCATGTAACAGACTCTTAGCAGCTTTGGTATTATTGCAGCATGTGATTTATACTTCTGTAGAGAGACATGAATAAATTCACAATATACACGAATGCCATGGTTCACATGGGCAACAGTGCAATTGAGACACCAGCACCCAAAAATGAGATGCACTGAAACATATGGTGTTGTTCACACTGCAAGCTGCCAGTCCAACAGCGATGGAGGACTGAAATTCATCATGCTGCGACTTCCCAGTGACTAGCAGTGGTCACTGGAGAATTGTAGCAGTGAAGGTTGCAGCAGAGAAGGGGCCACCATGCAGACTGTTCACATGGGAGATTGAATCCTTACGATGCTGTTCCCAACAATCCAATCACAGGCTAACCTGGTGGACACCAGCCAGTCAGTTACTGCTGATGCCTACAAGAGTTGACTGGCATATTTAAATTGTGGGCCTCCCGTTTGATTCACAGGGAGAGAGATGCATAGGGCACAAGTGACACCTGCACTTCAGCAGCATCACCATGTTGATATCACCCATTTGAACAAGGCCCCAGTCTGGGAGCTGACACATCAGGCAACAGCTTACAGTAGGGATGGGCAGTGTTTAGGACTCTGGAGTGTCATTCACTAAGGTATAATAAAGGGGAGATAAATTATCTAGCGTGATGAACTCTCCAATCCTGTCAAAGGGAGCAGGGTTTGCCTTATACTGACATACACAATATTGTCCCTCGTTGCAATCCGTCAGGTCGAGAGACCGGCTTTCGGATCTGAGGGTACTATGACTGACATAGTGGAAAGGGGCGGGAGGGGGAAAGTTTTAAATCAATTTTCAAGAAGAATACAAAGGTACAGGTGCTAAGAAGGGTACTATGCATTATATAAAAGTAAATTGAGCAATCCAACACATGTTTATATTATAACATTACTATCCCTTTAGTGGGGAATTAAGCAAAAGGTCTGAAGCTCAATCACAGGAATCACTGCCAGAGCCAGAGCTCTAAGTCTGCATAGGCGAATGGGTTATTAAAAAGGGAATAACAGCCAATCACACAATGGCATTCTCCATAAATTTGTGCATTTGCCTGTCAGGACTGGATGAAATGCCATGAATAAAAATCTGCTACACCCTTGTACTAAGCATTACACTCAGTTAAAAGATTCTACAGTAAAGCATATGATCAGTTTTACTGCAGAATAGCACACACGTTCCACTGTTGTGAGTGGTTAGTACATTAATGCTGGCAAGCTCAGAACTTCTACAGCATGCACTAGTATATGGTGTACGGTTACACCAGCTTCCACTCTAGTGCATAACATTAACCTTTTAAGTGCCAGAGGATTACGCAATGCATTGCAGAGCAATGTGTTGCGTACCCATCTGGCACACAAAGGGTTAAACAAGGCTTGGAGGAAAAGGAAGGCCCTAAAACACCCACACGTCACCTCGTTCCTCCCTGTGGTGCAAGAGGCATTAAGGAAAGGCTGTCTGATGTAAGTAGCTTAGTAAACTGGCATACTGCCGGAGTAGAGCTAATAAATCAGTACCAGTTTGGAATTGTATTAGTCAAATAAGTACATCAATCAGCTTGAGTTTGTACAGGGATAAGGTGGTTTATCCATCATCATATAGTTATGTGGCATTAAATTATTGTCAAAAACCATAACCTAGAGAAATCACAGGCAAAAAAAGTGATTTCAAGAAAAGAAAGTCCTGACCCGCTGTACTTACGGTATATTTAGTTATCAACAGCGACAGAATCCTCATTAGGCAGAGAAGACAACTGCCTAGAGCTCCATATGTTGAGGGCTGGAACCACAGCTGTGCTGGCCACACCCACATTCTGAGTTGGGGGTGTGGCCAGTGCAATCTCATTGTCCCTGCTTCAGTTTATATACCCTTTTATGGGCTATTATTTAACCCCTTTGATGCTAGAGAAGTCCCCAACACATTGCAAAACAATACAGAGATCTATTTAGCAACCAAGGTATTAAATACTTTTTTAAATGCCTATTTTTTCCTTTAGTGTCACCTTCTGGAAACATTTTGTGCACATCAGGTTAGGGGGTAGAAAGGAAAATGCACAAAAAACTCTTTAATACCTTGGTTGCTAAAAAGATCTCCAGTGTATTGCATTGCAGTGCATTTCCACCTCTTTCAAATGTACTAACATTTTTGAAAACAATATAATTTTCTACTGCATTTATTAGCTACTGATCATCCAAGAAAAATGGTACCCTATTGGTATGGTTTGACATAACATAGGGGTAACAGAAGTACATCTGCCTGTTTTATTTTTATAAATAGGTTGCTAGCACTAAAATGGTCATAACTATTAGGGATATAAAAGAAAAGTATGCAAGTGTTACCATTTTGGAAAATAAACATTAACCTGCATCAAATTCATGCATTTTTGTCTTTTTACTCTTAGGCTGGTATGTACAAATTATTCCATGAATTGGCGGTATAGTCATTTTTTCTTTTACATTTTTATCACTTCATAGATACTAAAATCTTTAAAAATATGTAGAATTTCCTACTGTATTCAGTATTTTCTTCCAGCCAAAGAAAAATGGCACCCCATTGGTTTGGGTTGGCAGCAGAGCTTCCAAAAGCCCAAAATTACACCTGCCAATTATTTTAAATGATCTGCCTGCACTAAAATGTTCATAAACATTACAGATATGAAGGAAAGGTTAGTAATGGATCCCATTTTGCAAAATAGACTTTCCTGTGTATCAAATGAGGGGTGACTTGGATTTTTACTTTCTTTCCAGAAAATGCATACATTTTTACACTTAAATCGCTTCAAAGATACTAAAATCTTTCAACACCATGGAATTTCCTACTGTGATAAAAGGGTAGTAAAACTTCTATTAAAGTTTAGCTCTGAGTTTTTTTTAACATGGAGTGCTATACTTAGTTACTTACAGTGTTGTAGTTCAAAGCTATTCAAGATGAAAGGATCCATCTCCTGTGCCTTGTGGCCACCTCCCATCAGATCTGGAATCCAATCATGGGACAGAACGGATGCAGTGAGGGACAATCTTCACTCAGGAAGTATAAGGAAAACCCAGGCCCACTTGAAGAAGGAAGGCAGGATTTTCCTTTTGCTTACTGAAGATTGTCCCTCGCCGTTCTCCATCCAGATCAGACATAGAGGCAGCATGATGCAGAAAAGGGGCAGGAGGGGGATCCTTCAGTCTTGAATAGCGTTTGAACTACAACACTGTGAGTAACTAAATATAGCTCTACATTTTAAAATCGCATCACATTACTTATGTATATACCTGGGAGCTCTCTGGATCTGCCCCGGCCACTCCAGTTTTCAGACTGAATTACTGCATACCTCAACAAACAAAAGAAAAAAGGGAATAGAAAAAAGACAAGGAAAAGAGGAAGTGAACTGAATAATATCCCCTCAACACTGCTCATCTAATGTAAATATGAGAGGTATGAGAAATAAGCAGCTCACAATAGAGAAGACCAGTCCGGTACTATAATAAATCAGAGGTGTACAGAATGTACACTCAACATTTATTAAATAAGTATCATAAACAAGAGCTCAAAGAAGTATATAAATTCACACTTGTTAAAAATAATTTGCCAAGAAATATCTGTGAGTGGCTTGATTATTTACTCGATCTCATTATATTAATGTCACAATTAGATGCGAATCCTTAAAAAGTACTACACCCGAAGGTGTCTAATGCTCTCGTTTATATAGAAAAAATTATCAGATGTATAATTGCCCTTTTATTCAATTGGTGTATGATTAGTTAAAGGGATAGTAATACTTTGTTTTATCTTTATTTTATTTTGTAGGCGTTAAAAAAACATGAAGAACGATATAGCTTATCTCTCAAACCTTTATGGTTTGAGAGCTATTCACAAGCAAAGTTTCCCCTCCCGTTCCTTTTACCTAGTGTAAGCCATCTCTTCTCAGATGTGGAATCCAGTCCATAGACCAGACAGATAACAGGGGACAATCTTCTTCCTATTAGAACAATGAAATCTCTGCCCCCCTTGACAAGCTTTTCAGGTTTTTCCCTTATCTTAATTAAAGATTGTCCCTCTCTGCAGTCTACCTGGGCACCTCCCTTCTGCTCTGGCTGAGCAGTGTTACATCAGTAAAAGGGGCGGAAGGGGGATACTTTGTCATTGAATTACTCTTGAACTACAACTCTGACAGAATTGAAATAACACTCTCCAAAGTCCAAATACTATGATGATTAATTAGAGCTGCTTTTATTATGAAACATTACTATCCCTTTAAACACAGTATCTAAGTCAATAATCTGCAGGCGCCCCACTTTCCTACCCATTCCACCGACTCCTGTGCTATTCCACCCACTTCCTTACCCATTTCAGGTATAATTCCTCCCCTCAAACTTTCAACCCCACCCACTCTGCTGGAGTCCACCCCCATTATGACATGAATCGCATAATTTAGTCACACACAACCCCAAGTCTTTCCACAAACCTGGTGCAAAATGGTTGCCATTATGTTTCTACATAATCCCGTGGGCCTTATTCATCTAGCTAAAGAGGAGCAGCTCTTGAGCAAACCAACTTCAACATAGGGTGAAAAGAAATCTCCTCAAATCCCATTTATTTCAATGGAGCTTATAAAGGGACAGTAATGTTTCACAATCAGTGGCATAACTATAGGGGTCGCAGGGGTTGCACCTGTGACTGGGCCTGTGCACTCCAGGGGCCCGACCTCCCCCTGCAACCCCTCCGCCTGGTGCCCGCAATCTCCCTCCGGTGCTCTAGTAATGCAGAGTGCTGGGAGATGACATCATCTCCAAGCGCTTTGCATTACTAAGAGGACCGAGCGGGAGCTCCAGGTAGGAGGTAGGAGATGGGGGGCATTGTGGAGATTGAGGGGCATTGTGGAGGGGGCCAATGTGGTGGTGGTGGGGCCCTTGGCACTTCTTGTACCAGGGCCCGGAGGCTTCTAGTTACGCCTCTGTTCACAATAAAAGCAGCTCCAATGAATCTTCATGGTGATTGAATGATAAAGTATCCCCCTCCTGCCCCTGATGTAACACTGCTCACCTCAGTGCAGCAAGGGACAATCTACAGTGAACATAAGGAAAAACCTGAAAACCTGTCAAGGGGGGCAGGGTTTTCCTTATACTCACAGTAAGAAGATTGTCCCTTGCTGTGAGCTTTCCGGTCCCAGGACCAGATTCCACATCTGAGGGGAGGCACCTTACACTAGGTAAAAGAGGCAGGAGGGGGATACTTTATCATTCAATTACTCTTGAACTACAACTCTGACAGCATTGAAATAACACTCTCCACGGCCCAAATACTATGACGATTAATTGGAGATTCTTTTTTGTGAAACATTACTATACCTTTAACCCCTCGAATGCTAGAGCAGACTCTACATATTGCTGTTCAGTGTAGATCTATCTAGCATGCAAGGAGTTAACACTTGGTATGCAGCGCATGGAAGGGCAATGTGCCACACACCCCTCTGACATTCAGTGAGTAAACCCTTTGTGAAGCAATGCGTTCTGTATCATTCTGGTACTAAAAGAATGAATGGGAATTTTTATTTGCGGAATTGCTCGTCATTATAGATGGGATTTGTGGTCCTCAATGCACCACTGAGACTGATAATTAAGGATTGGAGAGGGAGTCCTCAATTGCTCCCAGAAGCTGTCTTTATTTTGGAATGGAAGTGATTGTAACAGCCTGAATTTTGACACTGGGGGTAAAAGAAGCTGCCTGTATGTAAATACCTGTGAGAGCTGAGGATGTGAAACACAGAGAAGAGGGTGGTTAGACCTACAACACACTGTCACTCGCACTAAAGGAAATGAAGAAGACAGGCAGTGACAGGGGCAATTGGCCTGTGCCACTGTGCTGCGTATAAACTATTGTGCTTTCTCCCTACCGGCTGGAACAATTGATTTGGTCTCATGGTTTATTTGAGGCCATTAATCAGTATCACTGAAGCTTTCTCCTGCCATCTCTACTGTGAAGCAGCTCACTTATCACACCTGCTGGGAACACATTTCCTTTGGTCTGATCTGCTTTCCGTCACACTTAAAGGGGAAATATGCCTTAGGCATAAGCAATGCTGATGTTCTAGCTGGGGATATGCACTAAGTCATACATTCCTGTTTTCTATTTCCAATTCTTTCAGAGGGACATAGTTTTATTGCATCTCTAAAAACAGAAAAAATTATATACATATCATTTTTTTCCTTTTTTTTAGAGATGCATATATCTATGGCCCTCTGAATTTGTTTTTCTATTTAAAGGGATAGTAATGTTTCATAATAAAAGCAGCTCTAATTAATCATCATAGTATTTGGACTTTGGAGAGTGTTAATTCAATTCTGTCAGAGTTGTAGTTCAAGAGTAATTCAATGACAAAGTATCCCCCTCCCGCCCCTTCTACTGATGTAACACTGTTCAGCCAGATCAGAAGGGAGGTGCCCAGGTAGATTGCAGAGGGGGACAATCTTCAATTAAGATAAGGGAAAAACCTGAAAAACTTGTCAAGGGGGGCAGGGCTTTCATTGTTCTCATAGTAAGAAGATTGTCCCCTTCTGTTATCTGTCTGGTCTATGGACTGGATTCCACATCTGAGAAGAGATGGCTTACACTAGGTAAAAGGGGCGGGAGGGGGAAACTTTGCTTGTGAATATCTCTCAATCCATAAAGGTTTGAGAGATAAGACTTATATCATTCTTCATATTTTTTTAATGCCTACAAAATAAAATAAAGTTAAAACGAAGTATTACTATCCCTTTAAAGATGCAAAATACATATGTCCCTCTGAAAATAATGGAAACAGAAAACCTGTAGTGTACGGACACTCACAATTGGTTCAGGTGCTCCAAAATAACAAATATACACTGCTAGAAGCTGGGCACTCATGGGACTTATAAAACTTTTTAACCCCTTAAAGGGGAACATTCACATACCCAAAATTTTTCACCTTTGCTTTTAAAATGTAAATCAATATCAGCACTGGCTTTATTTATTTTCTCCACTGCCTAAGAGTGGAGATATTAATCGTTGAAATGTGCCACTTCCGGGTCTGCGGCTCCGTGTATGTGCGGCATGGAGCTGCAGGACTTCCCACCTCCCTCCAGCAGCCCCTGGGGCGCGCGTTCGTGATTCCTTTTGGAGCTGCATTTTCTGGGCTAACGTGACAGCGAGGCTCTATTACCCATGCTACTGAGGTTGTATATAGTTGTATTACAGGTCGCTACCTCAGTAGCATGGCAAACGGAGCTCGGTGTCACGTTAGCCCAGAAAAAGCAGCTCCGAAAGGCATTGAGAATGCGTGCCCCAGGGGCTGCTGGAGGGAGGTGGGGAGTCCTGCCGCTCATACACGGTTCCCCAGAATGCGGAAGTGCCACATTTCAACGATTAATATCTCCACTCTTAGGCAGTGGAGAAAATAAATGAAGCCAGCGCTGATATTGCTTTATATTTTAAAAGAATTGGTGAACATTTTTGGGGATGTGAATGTTCCCCTTTAAGAACCACCATCAAGCGATTTTTGCTTTAAGGACCCATAACGGTCATAGCACTTCATGTACATTTACGGGTCTGAAATTGACTGCTCCAAGACTGGAACGGTCTCTCTCAGACCCCAAAGTGGCGCTCCGGTACGCATAAGAGGTGACATGTACCGGAGCGTTGGAAAGGATCAAAGCGGTTGTAACGGGAGTGGGCCTGTTACTGGAAGGTCATATGCCAACACATGGCATTTCTCAATGCCTATGCTAAGGAGGGCCAAGGACTGACTTCAAGGTGACAATCGGACAAAGGAGGA
>CM074727.1:146605476-146895476 GCA_037306005.1 Rhinophrynus dorsalis
CAAGGTAACATTTCTGATGTGGTCATTGGAATATTGAGTGCACTCATCATCAAGTGTCTGCCTGGCTCTGTTTCAGATTGTCTCCTACCTGCTGGACCTCCCTGAGAAGGATGAAGAAGAGGAGCAAAGAGCCCAGATTAACAGCTTTGATGGACTTTGGGGAGAGACAGGTAAGTGGCTGTTCTCTGTTATAGCCTTTCTCTCCACTGGGATTGGTCAGCTGTCATAAACAATGAAAGAGAGGCTCTGACCATTGCTATTAGAAGACTGTTACTCATAGGGGTTAATTAAACTCTTTACTATCGTCTTCAGTCTTATTCCTAACACACTCTCCTAACTCGAAAATCTCAGTGTCTCACACCTCTTTCTCTTTTATCACCCTTCATCCTTTCACCTTAAATTTGTCTTGCCTCATCAACCGTTCTTCTTTGTTGCGCTCCACTGTTGTGTTGTCCTCTCCTCTTTCATTACCCTATTGCAGTTGTCGTCAATCTTTGGATCTCCGGCTGCTGGAGACTACAACTCCCATCACCCCCAACCAGCTGCTGGCTAGTTGTGAATGATGGGAATAGCAGTATCCAACAGCTTCCTCTCTCTCTTTTCCTTCTTTCCTTTTGTTGCACTTATGCACTCTTTCAAACCAGGATTTTCCTTTCTCTCTTCTTCCTGTTTTATTTACTGCATTCACCCTTCCTTTCTCCAACCAGTATATTTCTTTATCTCTTGCTCTCTTCTCCTTACTTGCTTTGCTACATCTCAGTCTCTCTCTTTCTCTCACATAACATAGCACCATAATTGATGAGGATGAAAAAAGACATACATGTATCAAGTTCATCCCATGCCATATTACCTCTGTTGATCCAGTGGAATGCAAAAAAATAAAATTCCATTGAAGCCATTTCCAGTTAAGCCCCAAGTGGATAAAAAAAGCCTTCCTGACTCAAAATGGCAATCTGATATTTCCCTAGATCAACATCCTATCTGCTTTAAAACCAACTGTAATCATTCTCAATATTGTTCTGAGCTAGAAAGGCATCCAGTACTTTTTGAAAGCAATTACAGAATCTGTAAGCACAACAAATAATTCCATAAGTTTACTGCCCTTACTGTAAAAAAGAATCCCTGCCTTTGTTTTAGTCAAATGCACCTTTCCTCTAGTCATAATGGATGACCTCTCGTTCTTAGCTCAGCTCTTTGTGTAAGTAATTCACTGGATAGTTCTTTGTATTGACCTTGAATATATTTGTAAAGGTAATCATATCACCCCTTAGATGTCTCTTACACAATCCAGTTTGGCCAGTCTCTCTTTATAACTCAGATACTCTAATCCCTTTATCAGTTTTGTTGCATGTCTCTGCACTTTTTCCAGTTCAAAAAGAATGTCTTTTTTAAAGGGATAGTAATGTTTCACAAAAACAGCAGCTCCAATTAATCTTCTTAGTATTTGAGCCATAGAGAGTGTTATTTCATTACTGTGTTGTGGTTCAAGAGTAATTGAATGATAAAGTTTCCCCTCCCGCCCCTTTTACCTAGTGTAAGTCATCTCTTCTCAGATGTGGAATCCAGTCCATAGACCAGACAGATAACAGAAGGGGACAATCTTCTTCCTATGAGAACAATGAAAGCCCTGCCCCCCTTGACAAGTTTTCAGGTTTTTCCCTTATCTTAATTGAAGATTGTCCCTCTCTGCAGTCTACCTGGGCACCTCCCTTCTGATCTGGCTGAGCAGTGTTACATCAGTAAAAGGGGCGGGAGGGGGATACTTTGTCATTGAATTACTCTTGAACTACAACTCTGACAGTATTGAAATAACACTCTCCAAAGTCCAAATACTATGATGATTAATTGGAGCTGCTTTTATTATGAAACATTACTATCCCTTTAAGAACAACCCTCTCCCTCTCTCTCTCTGCAACAATTATATATATGTATCTTTCTCTCCTTTTCTCCCTCCTTCTCTCCCTCTTTCCACTGCGGCACCTTCTCTCTCTCTCTCCAGTGTGGTGTGTGTTTCTATTGTGTTTATATTATGTGTGTGTGTAAATATATATATATTTTTATTTTTTTACCCTCTGCTGCATTTACCTCTACCAACCAGTATATTTTTCTCTGTCTCTCCCTTTCCTTCTTTGTACCTTCTTTCTCTCCAACCAGTATATATATTTCTCTTCTCCATTTTTCCTCTGTTTGCACTTACTTTTACCAACTAGTATATTTCTTTCTCTGCCACTGCCAGCTCCCATCACACTCTTGTTTCTTTGTTTCTCTGCCCTTTTTGTCCCTCCTTCTCCATATTCCCTCCCCATCTTTCACTCTCCCCATCCCTGTTCTATTCTATCACTACCACCTCTCATACTTTTTCCAGTATCACCTTGTTTCACATGCTTATCTGCTCTTTCACCTGTACACTTGTTGTTATGTGTTGTTCTCTGCTCCTTTCCCTAATCCCGCACCTGTCTTCCGCTATTTGCTCACCCTTTATCCCCATTTCTATCCATACAGCACTGACAGCTGCAGCAGGCCGCGGGAAGCTTGATGTTTGTCGATTACTTCTAGAACAAGGAGCGGCCGTATCCCAGCCCAACCGTCGTGGAGTAGTACCGATATTCAGCGCTGTACGGCAGGGACACTGGCAGGTAACAGTCATCATCTTGGTAGCGCCCTCTACTGGCGGATGTGATTTAGATGAAAGAGGACTGACCTCACTGTCTTGACTTCACAGATCGTGGACCTGCTACTCACTCACGGAGCAGATGTGAATATGGCAGACAAGCAAGGGCGTACTCCCTTAATGACTGCAGCATCAGAGGGGCATGTGGCCACTGTGGAGTTCCTGTTGGCACAAGGTTGGTGGTGAGACTAGAGCAAAATTCCTCAAATATGAATTTTCAGGGCACCCCTAAGACTTCATATGCCATTAGTCAGGGTCATAATGAAAGGTAGAAAAAAAAAAAATAAATAAATTATTATTTATATATATATATATATATATATATATATATATATATATATATATAGTTATTCTTATGTCTAACTATCAGGATAACAAAAACAAAATATTGTGCATAACAATTTCCATAAGTATAAATTTGAAACGCCATTTCAGACATTTTTGTCAAAGGCTTTACAGAAAACAAGGGGCACCCTAATCAGACGACTGTGGCACACTGGTGGAGAACCACCAGACTAAAATAACACTACAGAATGTTACTATTGCAGTAACACTACAGAATGTTACCATTGCTAATGTTAAACTATAACTTATATGAAAGACAAGATTCACAGCAATAAAGTAAAGGTTGACAATCCTCAATAAAAGTTACAGGGCAGCTATCACTCCTCTAGTGTCCCATTGGCAGACCTGTCTTGTGATCGCCTATGGACCAGCAGGGAAACAGAACAGAGGTCTGAAAAGAGACCCTTGGAAGCTCCCTCATTGCTCACACAAGGGCGATAGATGTGCGAGGTTGAAATCTCCTGTGAAATGCGATCCCTATAGACCCTCTGTGTTGGTCTTGAAAGCCTGACACAGGGGGTCTGTGGGGACTTCACATGCAACCCACAAGGTTTGTGACTGAGAGCTATATACATCCAGTCGTGTTTCAGCCCTTTAAGGAGCCATATGCATGGAACAAAAGAGGATCAATTCTTGGGCAACCCAAGTGTACCATAGGGAAGAAGTAAACATTAACAAAACCTCCATTGATTAAAATGGCTGTATTAACCCACTGAATGCCAGAGAATCGAAATTTACAACCACTGAGGTAGGATAAGGGGAAATGAGGACTTTATTTCATATGCAGAAGTGGGGTAATTCTGGTGTGAACCAACTGCACCATAGGGGATAATTAACCCTTTGAATTCCCAGTGCATTGCAAACCCCTCTGGCACTCAAAGGGTTAAAACATTCTAAATGACTCATTGATTTAAATGGTGCCTTTAACCCCTTGACTAACTGAGGGTTGTAATGCATTGCTTTGCACTGCATTGGAGCTGTTACAATTATTAAAGGCATTATTACAGATATGTTAGCTGATATTTAAAGGCATAACAACCATTTTCATTTTTACTTGTGAGTGTTCCTTTAATTAACACATTTTTCCCACCTTCCAGGAGCTTCCATTGGGCTGATGGACAAGGAGGGACTGACTGCTCTGAGCTGGGCGTGTCTTAAAGGGCACCTCAATGTTGTCAGGGCACTGGTGGAAAGTGGGGCTGCCACAGATCACAACGATAAGAATGGGCGCACGCCACTAGACCTCGCAGCATTCTATGGAGATGCCGAAGTGGTGAGTGAGCTTAGAATAATGTACAAGATAGGACTTGACATTCACTGGCATATGAAATGCAGTGATGGATAGTGGGATTATTTAACACTTTTCCTGTCAGTTCTGATATCCAGTGCATTGCAGTGAAATGCGATATCTCTCTGGCACTCAGAAGGTTAAAGAAACACTAAAACTTTATTATGGTGGAAACATATATTATTATTATTATTATTATTCTTTATTTATATAGCGCCAACTAATTCCGCAGCTCTGTACAATTGGGAATATTGTAGGGCTTTCGTTGCTGGGTAAAACAAAATTACTTGCTTTATTTAAAAATGATTACAGTTCTAAAGGGCTAGTAATACTTGCAAATTACTAATCCCCGTATTGTAGCTTTGTTAAAAAGAAACTTATTGCCCCCAGTGTCATCTCTCAATCCCTTATGGTTTGAGAGATTATAGCGCTCAAAGTTCCCCATCCCTTCCTCTTCCTTGACTGAACGCTGATTGCAGGGGAAGCTGTCATACGACAGTCTTATGTGCATCAGGCGGCTCTGCAGCGGAGCCGAGATCGCGTTTATAAAAAATAATTCTTTCACTGAAACGGTCTTCTGCGTGTGTTTGGTTTGCAAGTACACGTAGAAGACCGTTTTAGTGAAAGATTTATTTTTTATAAACGCGATCTTGGCAATGCTGCAGAGCCGCCTGATGCAAGTAATACTGGATATCCCTGCAGTCAGCTTTCAGTCAGGGAAGGGGGAGGGAGGGGGGAACTTTGAGCGCTATTATCTCTCAAATCATAAGGGTTTGAGAGATGACACTGGGGGCAATAAGTTTCTTTTTAACAAAGCTACAATATGGGGATTAGTAATTTGCAAGTATTACTATCCCTTTAAATGTTTTTTTTTATATTAAAATAGCAAAAGAAACACGTTATTGCCCATTTAGAAATATTTGTAAAGTGCTTTGGAACTGAAGGTAGTGGGATGGGGATGTGTGTGCGAGAGTGCATGAATATGCATGAAGGCATGTTTGTGAAACATCAGTAAGATGATGGTGAAATACATAAGGTACACTTTAAATCAGGAGTAAACAACCCTGGTCCTCAAGAGCTACCAACAGTACATGTTTTCAGGATATCCTAGCTGGAGTACAGGTGGACTTATCAGTGGGTCAGTCACTTCATTTGGTCTACCAGCACTCATTCAGGGATATCTTGAAGACATGCACTGTCGGTAGCTCCTGAGGACCAGCGTTGGCAATCACTACGAGGAAGGACTTTAACAATGGAGAGGGAAAATCATTTAGTTCTATGTGCTGAATGAAGGTACTGGTGAGGAGAAGAGAGAGAAGCGAAGGGTATTGGCAGTATGAGTCAGCCATGTTTTTTTTCTTTTAAGAGGAAATAGTGAGGGCCGATGAAGTCATTGCAGAGATTTTGACAGGAGTGTCCGAGAGGCAGTATGGAGGAGATTGGAATATATCCTCCTTAGTGCCGCACTGGGAGTGGCTAGCACGGAGCGACGATGTTGGTCACATGCCAGTTTTCTTCTTTTATTAATATAGACTATTAGCAACAGTGCCACCTGTTGTCAAGACAGTTGTGTCCATTCAGTTTGGTCAGACTGAGAGGTAAGCTTTAGGTTACATGCAATCTGAAAGCATCAGCTGCACCACTTATGGACAATTTCAGATGTACTAATTTCTTAACATATTTTCTCTTGCGTCCAATGGGGGACACAGGGACCATGGGTAAATTTCTTTCCACCAGGCGGCAGGCAATCAAAGAGTTAATGATATGAAGAACGCAACTCATCCCACTTCCTAGCCCTAGTTTACCCCTAGGCTACTCCCACTGATCAGTTCTTCTGTAATTGCCTTCAAAAAGTCAAAAGGCTAATTTCCATCCTGAAAACTTATTTGTTATAGATATATATATTTTCAATTATTTTCTTGTTTTGCCAGATATTCAGGACATTATTGCCTATGTCTCCCTATTTCTCACCATTACTGTGGGTGAAGAATAGATTCATATTACATGTTCTCTTTTGGAACTGTACCTTAAAACAATTTAGACACCTAATTTTAAAAGAACTTGAAAAAATTATCTATATGTTGTGTTAGATTTGTTTTATTTATTAAAGCGACAGTAATGTCCCATAAAAAAGTATTCTTGTTTTGTAGACGTTAAAAAAAAATAATGTGGCACATATCCTATCTCTCAAACCTTTACGATCTGAGAGATATTCGCTTGTAAAGTTCCCCCTTCCCTCCCCTTCTCCTGACATCAGCTCTGTGCCGACAGCAGGAGACCCCGGTCCGGGGACCAGCCAGCAGCTCTGCAGCAGAGCCGAAATCGCATTACTTAAAAAGAATTACATAACTGGTAAGTTCTACAAAGTGTGCCTAGTTTGCAAGCACACTTTGTAGACCGTTCCAATGCGATTTCGGCTCTGCTGAAGAGCCTCCTTGAGTTGGCTGACTCAAATCTCCTGCTGTCAGCTTTACAGCTGACATCAGGAGAGGTGGAACTTTAGATGCAAATATCTCTCCAACCGTAAAGGCTTGATAGATAGGATTTGAGCCACATAATTTATTTTTTAACCTCTACAAAAAAAGAATACTTTTTTTATGGGACATTACAGTCCCTTTAACAACTTAAGGACCCATGATGTGCCAGGACCGTCACAGCATTTCTGTCCGTAACCCTTTCAGTGCCAGAATGGGTTAAAGACCAGTGTTGGTCCTGGCACATCATGGAATTCAGAGGTCCCACCCTGAATCCCCCCTGCATGTCCAGTCATTAAGGGGTTAAGGGGTTCAGTCTATTAGCATTTTTCTTTTTTAGTGCTATGAGTACCCTATTGGCACAGCCAGCAAAAGTGCTTTCTGCAAGCTCACCTGATCAACCCATTGGGTGCTCCTCTACTTCCCATTTCCAACCCAACAACGACTTTAACCCTGTGCTTTCCACATCTGTGCGCAATGCATTTCGGATCTCTTTAGTGCTCAAATGGTAAAATGTATTTAGCGACTGATCTGGGGGAAAAAGGTTTTCCCCAAAGTACCATCTCCCTATATGCATAGGGGACCCTATCACTGTTGTATCGAGCAACGGGGTTCCCAAAACACACTCACTGTGTGTAACCATTTCAATGCTCGGGTGTGCAACACATTTTTCACCTCTCTAGCCCTCAAACGGTTAGCCGCTCTGGCACTCAAAGGGTTAGAGGGATAGTAATGTTTCACAATAAAAGCAGCACCAACTAATCTTCCATGGAGAGCGTTATTTCAATACTGTCAGAGTTGCAGTACAAGAAGAAAGGTGGTGTATAGATGGCTTGCAGAGAAGGACAATCTTCAATTAGCATAAGGGGAAAAAAACTGAAAAACCTGTCAAGGGGGCAGGGTTTTCATTGTTCTCACAGTAAGAAGATTGTCCCTTGCTGAGGTGTCCGGTTCCAGGACCAGATTCCACATCTGAGGGGAGGCAGTTTACACTAGGTAAAAGGGGCGGTAGGGGGATACTTTATCATTCAATTACTCTTGAACTACACCTCTGACAGTATTGAAATAACACTCTCTATGGCTCAAATACTATGAAGATTAATTGGAGCTGCATTTATTTTGAAATATTGCTATCCCTTTAAATAGAGTCTGAATCTGATACATGTTCTTATATGCAGTAGTAACTATCACAATTGCTATGCTACAAACTTCTCAATTTCACATAGAAACTGCAACACATTTCTGGCACACAAAAAGGTTAATGCTTTGAGTGTTAGATAAGTATGCAAATAAAGTTACATATCTCTTTTGGATGGTAACTACATCAGGGTTTTCCACAGAGACAGTTTGATAATGAGGTAGAGAGAGACAGGGTGTTTTTCTAACAATGAGAGAAGGTATCACGTTAAACAACACTATGGCAATGTCAGTGCTCACACATGAACAGGTATTTTTCTGACTTTGAGTACAGTTTCAGTGGTATATAGGTAGACTTTTTTATGTTTTTTTCACAAGATCTTTTAAAATTGCCTAAGTTGTTTTAAGGGATCGGTTTCACTCTAAGGCTGGGCTGTGTCTGCTTCCATATTAGGAACTGAAATCGCTAGAACTGTACCAAATAAATGATATTCATGTACGTATTTATAGATATTATGTCTCCTACCAGCATATTTTATTTTGGAGTAGAAAACTGGCAAATAACATTCCTGCGGGATTTCAGTGTTAATAGCACAGTCTCAGCGGGATACTTGGCTGTCAAAACACTATTGTTTGTAGAGAATGATAATGTCGCTTATTTTATTTCTCACAATGCTAAATATTTATTTATTTGCAACTTCTTTTTCTGCAATACTCTGAGTACCCAGAGCCAGGGGTGGATTGTGCTATGGGGGAATTGGGCATACCCTAGTGGCCATGTTGTCATGGAGGATCTCCACTGTCCTGCCCACAGTGTCTTATCTGTGCTAGTACAGGCCTCCAGATCAGTTCTTGTGTGATCTGCTATTGTAGGTTGTCAGACTATAGATATATAGAATTTGACTGCAGATAAGAACCATTCGGCCCATCTAGTCTGCCCATTTTCTACTGTGAAAATATCATACTTTATTTGGTCCTTGGTCTTGTCTTATGTTCAGGACAGCTTTATGCCTATCCTCATGAATGCTTACATTCTGTCACTGTATTAACTTCTACCACTTCTGCTGGTAGACCATTCCACTCATCCCTCTCAGTGAAATAAAACTTTCTTACATTAAATCTAAACCTGTGTCCCTCTAGTTTTAGACTATGGCCTTTTGTCCTAACATTTTTACTCTTTTGAAATGTACCTCCCTATGGCACTTTGTTGAATCCCTTCATGTATTTGAATATTTCTATCATATCCCCTCTCTCTCTTCTGTCCTCCAAGCTATACATGTTCAGATCCTTTAGTCTATCCTGATATTTCTTTTCCTGTGAACCAGTCACCTTCTGGATATGGAGTGCACAGTACTGTGCACAATTCTCTAGGTTGAGGTCTAACCAGAGATCTGTAGAGTGACATGACCACTTCCCTTTTTTTGCTACTAATGCCCCTAGCTATACAATCCAGTACCCTGCTTGCTTTCCCCACCGCTTTGTTACATTGCCTGCCTATCTTTCAGTCATCAGAAATAATGACTCCCAATCCCTTTCCTCTGTTGTGTCTGACATCATAGACCAGGGCTCAAAATTTCCACTCGCCACTAGCCAATGGCAGGTGAAAATTTAGCCCTGGCGAGTAGAAATCCAGCCCTAGTGGGTATGTTGTGGCTTGCAGTGGCGAGTAACTTTTCAGGTCTGGCTATTAGCAGAGGACTTAAAATTATAAGCCCTGTCATAGACTATGACATTCTATCATGGTGCCCTGCACTCATTTCCCATAAAGAGACCACAAAGGAGAGCTGATATGGACATATTCGCTGGTGGCTACACTTACCTGTCTCTCCCCACACTGGACCACCAGGGAAAATGGCCCCCTTGGTGCAAAGCAGCAATGAGGAGAGTTAGCGAACACACACACACATACACAATGGATTACTTAATAGAGGGCCATTTTGTTTTTTTGTTTTTAAATCTCCCAGTCTGGTATTCCAGTACAATCTGCCCCTGCTCAGAGCTAACACTGGATCTAGAGATCTAGGGATCGGCTACCATACCTCCCAACATTTCAAATGGCCAAAGAGGGACACACTTGTTTTAGGTGGTGATTATGTGGGTGTGGCTGGTGGGCGGGGCATTAATGAGAATTTTTAGGTTATTTCGTGATCTACCGGCTCCTCTTTGTGTAACTGAATAAATTATATAGAGCAAGACCAAAGTATTTTATTTACACAGAGTAATTTATAAACACATTTATGTGAGTTTTATTGTTGTGGAGCATGTAATAAACACTACTAATTTTGATCTCCTGAAAAGAGGGACAAAAGGGTAGAAAAGAGGGACAGAGGGATTTGGGTCTGAAAGAGGGACTGTCCCTCCTAAAGAGGGACAGTTGGGAGGTATGAGCTACACATGGTAGTACTAAACCACGGCTCCTATCAATCGACATCCTATAAAGGTTTTCACTCTCATATGGCATGTACTGGCGAGATGTTGACAGACATTTCTGTGCTTCTCTCTTCCAGGTGCCACACTGAGTAAATCATTAATGTGGATAATTTACAAGTGCATATATTGTAGTGTGGCATTGAAAGGGTTTACATATATATATTTTTTTATGCTTGAGACTATGGTACGAAGTTGTGATGTACCTTTATTATTAAGAGGGGCAAAGCCAACTGTCTTTCCCAGACTCTGACATGGTTGGGGGTTACAGTGATAGTCTATCTGAACCAATTCCATCAGTTCCACAGGGTAGAAGGCAATTAATGCAATGCACACCAAATAGCAATTACGGACACTGAGATAAATGTAAACATCCCATTTTAATTATATATATTGCTATGGTTGTTGTTGAACTGTTTAAACAGCCTGGGGAGTCTATTAAATGTCCTATATTTTCTATTTCCCAATTAGTAGTATAGACATCACCAGATATTCATAATAGACAAATAATTCCCATTGGCAATATTCATGTTTTTTTTTTCACCTCTCTGTGTCTAGGTCAATATATTGTATATATTTGCTTATGGAACGTGGGTAATAATTTGAGATATTTTTGCTGTTAGCCCCAGTTTATAATAGATGTATCTATTTTCTTATTTTGTAAGGTTAATGTCATAGCAGTCAAACTATTAAGTAATACTGTAGCTTTTAATTCCTCAGCCAGAGTAGTTAAACTGACATTGCTGTTGACATGGGGTTAACCACATGATCTCTTAATACTAATATTCCTCTCCTGAGGTCTTCACCATTAGAATCAGATTCATAACTAATCATGGATACAGCATCACTTAACAAGTGCCCTGTGGTTATTAAAACATCAGCATTAGTCATTAATTTCATGGCAACACCGTTATCACTTTCACATTCATCATTAGTAACTATTTTATCTTTAGTATAAGTTACATTCATAAAGGTATTATAGGTTTCCCATTTGGCTTCAGTATATGGTAAATCAGCAATAATAGTTTCTACACATTGTGTATATTCACAAGGCAAATCATCCATCGATCCCGTATGGTATTCGTGTATTTAGTGAGATAGCCAGGCGGATTAGGTCTGGTCTTATCCA
Source organism: Rhinophrynus dorsalis (assembly GCA_037306005.1). Taxonomy (NCBI): domain Eukaryota; kingdom Metazoa; phylum Chordata; class Amphibia; order Anura; family Rhinophrynidae; genus Rhinophrynus; species Rhinophrynus dorsalis. The sequence goes on from CM074727.1 coordinate 146,616,948, forward strand.
GGCAAGCATTTAACTGTACATCAAGACTGATGTTATTTACTGCTCAGAGTTTAGAGTGTCATTACTGTATTTACAGGAAATCTTTGACTGACTGCTTGTGCTAAAGAGTCAGCAAGCTGGTTTCACATGAACAGAGGTCACCAGCTTTTCTATGAGCTGGATCATGTTGACTTTCTACATTAAGTTGTGAGATGCCAGAAATATTATTTCCATACAGCTGATGATGTCCAACCATCTGTTTCTATTCTGGAAGTTTCCAAAAATGGTACACCAATTATGAAGCCTACCTTTTCTTTGTGGATTAAACGGCCTGTCAAACAAACCTTTTTATACTTAAAGCATACTTTACAAGGTCATCCAACACATTATAGGCCATCAGGAGCCAAGCACTGGCAGAACAAATATGTAAAGCAGCTACCTGGTCTTCATAGTAACATAGTTGATGAGGCTGAAAAAAGATATGTGTCCATCAATCCAGCCCATGCAAAGTCACCCCTGTTGATCGAGAGGAAGGGGGGAAAAATAACATTGAAGCCATTTCAAATTAAGCCCCAAGTCAGAAGAAAAAACCTTCTTGACTCCAAATGGCAGTTAGATAGTTCCCTGGATCAACATCTTATCAGTATTGAAGTCATCTGTCATAATTCTCAATGTTGTTCTATGCTAGATAGGTATCCATTTTTCTTTTAAAGCGGTTACAGTACCTGAAAGCACAACATCCTGAGGCAAAGCATTCCATAGGTTTACCACCCTTACTGTAAAAAATCCCCGCCTTTGTTTTAATCAAAGTGCCCTTCCTAATGGATGACCTCTCGTTCCTAGCTCAGCTCTTTGCGTAAATAATTCATTGGATAGTTCTTTGTATTGACCTTGAACATGTTTGTAAATGGTAATCATATCACCCCTTAGATGTCTCTTCTCTAATGTAAACAAAAACACAGTTTGGCTAGTCTCTCTTTATAACTCAGATCCTCCAATCCTTTTATCAGTTTTGTTGCATATCTCCGCACTTTTTCCAGCTGAATAATGTCTTTCTTAAGAACTGGTGCCCATATTCTAGATGAGGCCTAACCAAGGATTATGTAGAGGTAGGATAATATTAGCATCCCTTGTATCTACACCTCTTTTTATGCAGGCTAGTACCCTATTTGCTATTGCAGTAGCTGAGTAACACTGCAAACAGCTGTGAAGTCTATAGTCTATCAGTATTCCTAAATATTTCTCTAATGAGGATTCCCCAAGTTGTTTCCCATTTAGAGTATATGTAGCATGTTTGTTTGTACAGTTCAAATTCATAATCTTACATTTATCTACATTACAGGGGAACTACCACCATACACAAAGTTTTCTGCGAAGAATTACCCATCTGGCGACTAGCTGATCAGTAGTGCTATTCACCAGAGTAATTACCTCCTTATAGAGAATTCCTACTGCTCCCGAGATTGACGGCCAGGAAACAGCGCAGACACCTTTGCATAGAGACGTCTGCGCACCTGCTGCATGAGTCCCAGCCTGCTCTAGGAGGCGTTGCTTCGTACCTTAAGGTACCAGAAGGGACTGACGGAGCAGGTGCGCAGATTCTTCTAAATTGCTGTTTCCTGGTCAACAGTCTCGGGAGCAGTAGGAATTCTCAATGAGGTAATTATTCTGGCGACTAGTACTATTGAGCCGCTAGTCACCAGATGGGTAATTCTTAGGGGTAAACTGTATGTGGGGTGGTAGTTCCCCTTTAAATTTCATCTGCCACTTTTCTTACACAGCTTAGTGTTTTCAGCAATTTATACTTTTACGCAGTTAATGTTTTCTTTCAGCAGACACTAGTTTTGGTTTCAATAATAAAACTTAAAGCGGAACTACCATATCACAAAATGTTTAGCTTAACTAAGTCCCCTTCTGGTGACTAGCTACTTAGAGGCGCTAGTCACCAGAATTATTACCTGATTTAATAGATATACGCTTTATTCCCCAGCTGTCAGTAGCACGGAGGGTGGACATCTTGACATTGTGACGTTGCGCGCCTGCGCTGTCAGTCCCAGTCGGAGCCGATCGTCTCTTAGCAACGCTTCCTAGACCCGGCTGGGACTGACAGCGAAGGCACGTGGACGTCACAATGGCAAGATGTACGCTCTCCGTGCTACTGACAGCTGGCGAATACAGCATATAGCTATTAAATCAGGTAATAATTCTGGCGACTAGTGCTACTAAGCGGCTAGTCGCCAGAAGGGGGACTTAGTTAAGCTAAACATTTTGTGACGTGGTAGTTCCGCTTTAACTTTTCCATAAAGAGAATTGGAATGTTAACCTCTGAACCAGAGGGGTATGAATGCAAAGCTTCACATGGGGTTAAGTACAGGGGCACAGGTTATATAGGGATTTGTCAGTAAGTAAACCAGTCAAAATAGAGAGGTGTCATGTAGAACAATCAAATTATTTCTGGTCAGTTGCTAAAATGTCTACAGCATGGTTAAGGAAGTAGTAAACATTTTTTTATGAAAACCTGTATGTTAAAGTGCTTTCCTGCTGATTAAACCAAAGGTACTCCCACTGCTGCCATTTGTTCTACTCAACTGTGATAATAGTTCAAATTATCAGGAAGTGAATTACAGTGTGATTACTTCCTGAAAGTTCTAACTAAAAGCATGACTCAGCAGTTTCTGTCACATTTTATGGAGAACTGTTTGTCAGTGACTCATCTCTCCTAGAGAACGCAACAGAATAACTACTTGGAATCTGACCACTAGTGAACACTTAATGTAACCAGAATTTTTTTTAAACTGTAATAACTGAAAATATGCATCTCTTACATAATAAAAGTTTACTGCTCCTTTAAAAGGAAAATGAACAGTTCCTAATAATAATCTCCCACTTACCTTACTATGGCCAGAAAAACCTAATGGCTCCTATGAATCGTGCCCATCCAGGACAGATTGATATTATCTCTTGAACAAAGGCACAAGAGCAAAATTCATAGTGGGCATCAGGATGTTCTGACCATAGTAAGGTAAGTGGGAGGTTATTATTGAGATGTCATTATTAACTCTTTGCTTGTCAGAGTGAGAGCTAATGCATTGAGTTGCAATGTGTTGGATACCTCTCTGGCACTCAAAGGATTTAGAGGTGTTACTGTTCCTTTAACATTATTGATTTACGTTCTGTCAAGTGCCTAAGGATTAACCCCTTAAGGGCCAGGGGTGTTGTGCACCGGAGGACCAAAGCCATTTTGTTTGGGGAGCCAGCACATGTGAGCGACCATGTGTACCGGCTCGAAGTGGGAGAGGCTGGAACTGGCTGCTCAGGTCTTGGACTCTTAGACTCCCGGTGTGATCACAGCGCACCCGCAGGCTCACTTTGATTAAATAAAATGAATGACCTGCCAGGACCGTCACTGGTCCTTAGCGAACAAACAGTCTGTACCATCCTGACACATCCACAGCCCTAAAGGGGTTAAGAAACACCTATCTTTGTGAAAACTAAATGCTTTACTCTTTTTCTTCATGGAACTAGGGTGACTATTTCCTTTTTGCCATTCACTCTCACTACTAAGTGCAGTCTAGTGTGGCTGTACTGATGGTATTACACGACATCTTATGACCCATGTCTCCACAGGGATGGCACTGCATGTCTGTGCACAATCTCTGCCTTTTGCAAAGCACCACAGAATTCCAAACAACTGAGAGAATAGTTTGACTTTTGTGACAGAAAGTGACACTTGTACTGGACTACAAGAAAATGGGAGAACTTCCCATTGTCTGCTGTGACAAAGAGATGCTTGTGTTGACCTATAAGAAAATGACCTCAGTGCACAGTTCTAAATGCTAAAGGGAGAACTTATCCCTTCTTCCCTTCTTCTTTATGCCAAACAGGAGCTGCAGTGCCATTTTCTTGTTGTTTATGGCAACACTAAGGCTTGGGACTTGGCGTCCATTTTCTTGTAGCCCAGCACAGGTGCCACTTTCTGTCAGAACAGTTAGTGGGTAGTTACCTGTGCTTTAGAGGCTTAATTCCAGGAATTGTCCTTGTCCCAGAAAGGGGCTGCCCAGGACACGAGACATGTTTAAAATATGCAATAAGGGACATGTCAGGTCATCCTTCATTGAACCACTGGTCCGGCTGGGTATGTTCATATTGTCCTGATAACCCTGTCAATATTCTCTGTATCGTGCAGGTCCAGTTCTTGGTGGATCACGGAGCGATGATCGAGCATGTGGATTACAGTGGAATGAGGCCTCTGGACAGAGCTGTGGGATGCAGAAACACATCAGTGGTGGTAGCGCTTCTGAAGAAAGGAGCCAAGATAGGTATGAAGAGGGCGGGAACGTGATAACCGCTGTCACTCTGTGCCCCCAAGTCAGCTGCAGTTGTCTAGTATAATGCTTTCAATTGTGCTCAGTGTCACTGTACCAAGACACGCGCCCTTCCTCTACCTTCAGCTACATAGATGTGTCTGGACTGAGTCATCATATGGATATTGTGGACCAAATGCAAAAGAGAAACTTGGGGACAATCTAACTGCACCACAGGGGACAAATAAAAACTCCCATTGACTGAAATGAGGTTTGGATCACTTTGAATGCTAGAAAGAGGACTCCCAACAAGTTGCTTTACGATGCCTTGCAGACATCGCTAGCATTCAAGGTGTTAACCCTTTGAGTGCCAGAGGTGTACACAATGTATTGCGTTGTGTGCCCCTCTGGCACTCTAAAGGGTTAGAAACCCCACTTCACTCAACAGCGATTTTAATTTCTCCCTATATGGAGCAGTTGTTCCTCCTTTTTTCTTTGTACAAATGGCCCTTTATGGTTTGAACGCTTGTATTTTGCACTTTCTGCTCAGCTACCCCAAGTGTCCGCCACTATAATCTCCCTCTCACTGCTTGGTGCTGCAGGTTAGAATCCCAGGTAACCCCCCTGCTGCTGCTAGAGGCCCCCTCCCTGCGTGTTTAATGTCCATCACTCTGGAGAGGGGCGCTCCTCACTCCCCCCTCCCCATCGCCTGCCTGTTTAAGATCTGCTGCTCAGACATTAAGCTTCTGTGCTCGCTGCTCTCTCACTCCTGCTACATGGTTTGTTTTCTCTCCTCTATCACTTCATTCTCAACTTTCCCTCACTCGCCTTTAATGGCTTCGGCTTTTTTACCACCACTCCCTTCTTCCCCTATCCTCTTTTTTTTGCCCTACCTTTGTTACTTTCTATGTCTTTCTTTCTTCCCTCCTTTTCTTTCAATATATCATAAAATGTCCCCTTTCCTCTCCTCACCTCCCCTTTCCTCTCCTCACCTCCCCTTATTATCTTCTCATTCTCCCTCCCCTCACTCTCCCTTTTTCCCCTCACTATCCCAACATCCTCATTCCCCCACCACCCCTCATTCTTACTTCCACCTCTAATTTTTGCTACCACCTCTCCTTCTTACTACCACCTCTCATCCCCCCTACCACCTCTCATTGTTACTATTACCTCTAACTCTCACTACAACCTCTCATTCTTACCACCACCACCTCTAATTCTCACTATTACCTCTCTTTCTCATTGCCACCTCTTTCTCACTACCACCTCTTTCTCACTGCCACTTCTCCACCTCCTTCTCACTGCCACCTCTCATTCTTACAATTACCTTTTATTATCATTGCCACCTCTTATTCTTACTACCACCTCTCATTATCATTACCACATCTCATTCTTACTACCGTTGCCTCTCATTCTTACTATTGCCTCTCATTCTTGCTACCACCTCTCATTCTTCCTACCACCTCTCATAATTGCTACCACTTGTCATTCTTCCTACCACCTCTCATTCACCCTACCACCTCTCATTCATCCTACCACCTTTGATTCTCACTACCACCTCTCATGCATCCTACCACCTTTGATTCTCACTACCACCTCTCATTCATCCTACCATGTCTGATTCTTACTACCACCTCTGATTCTCATTACCACCTGTAATTCTTACTACCACCTCTCATTCTCACAACCACCTCCATCCCATCTTACCCTCAATCTCCCTCCCCCCACTGTGTCTACCTCTCCATCCTCCCTACTATCTATCATTTTCCTCCCCTCATCCTTCTTTCCATCCTTGTCTTACCTTTATTCTCCCTACCTCCTCTCTGTCTTTTTCTGTCACAATCCTTTTCTATCTCTCTCTGTCCATGAACACACTCTTCCTTCCTTCTCCCCTCTTTTTACCTCCCTCATAAACTCTTTCTTGCCCATATTTCTCTCAACACATTATCTCTATAAATCTCTTCCTTTGCTTTTTTCTCCATATTTCCACTCTTAATGATCTCTTAATTCCCTCTAATTTTCCTTACCCTCCTTTTGTTCCTTTTCTGTTCTGTTTCCAATTACTCTGCCCCCCCACACCTTTTCCTTTTACCTCCCTTCTTTGCTTCGTTTGTCCCTTCTTGCTATTTGAAGGCTGTCAGACTTTACCGAGCCGGCCTAAAGGTTAGACCCAACACACACCCCTCCCACACACACGCACAAATATGCACACACACCCACATATACACAAACACACATATACACACACACACATACACACACACAAAAAGTGGTGCAATTCGGGAACAAATACAATTTCCTCACATTTTAACTCCTTGACTTCTCTTGAACTGAAGGGGTTAAAAACCTCACTTGAAAGGAGATTTTTTTTTTTGTTTATTCCGTATGGTGCAGTCATTTTGTTCCTGAATTGCACCACTTTTCTTAGTTTTAGTACATTGGCCCCACAAAGTGAGTTTGACATTCCTTAGGGAGTAGGACATACAGTGAACACCCTTCCAGCTCAGGTGGTTTGATTGGATAAAAGTGTGCAGTGTTCACATGTTCACATGTGTGAGTCCAAATAACAAGGAACACTGACCAGGAAGAAAATTGGGGTATTTTATTAAACTGATGACTGATAAAGACATCTACAGTGTATCGCACTGCAGTGTGTCAGAGATGTCTTTAGTAAATAGTGTTTTGAAAATGTTACTCCTTCACAATTTTAAGGAAAGATTAAAGGAATACTACACCTTCTAATAATGCACTTCATTAACATAAGCAGAAACTCATAACGGCCACGAGATGTTAATTCTGTGGGAATTGGTTCCCTTTAATCAGCACGGTGTATCATACCTTTGCAGGACCCCAAACTCCTCCTACTGAAGTCTTGCTAGGGAGCATTCAGTGGGAGGAGTTTGGTACCTGGGGTTCTACAGCAAAGAATCATGTCTGACTCAGTGGACATCATATTCAATACTAATTAAAGCTTCATTTTGGAGAACGAATACAAGCAGATTTGATTGATAGTGGCTATAAGCATGTCTGCCCTGATTAAGATAAGTAGGGGTTTATTACTAAAAGGTGTTAGAGTTCCTTTAACTCTTTAAGTGCCAGACGGGTACACAATGCATTGTGAAGCAATGCATTGCTTTCCCCCTCTGGCACTCAAAGAGTTAAAGAGGATATGTCACCCCTATACAAGTTTCTCTTAAATGTTAGGTTATATAACGATTAATCAAGTACTCCACATATTTTTTTTTTTTTAAAACACTATTTGGCTGAAATGTAATGATTAAATACTGCATTATAGGGAGGTCTTCAATGTTTTGGAGACCTCTCAAGCAGTCAAGGAATTAAAAGTCCCATTTAAATCAAAGGGAATTTGGAGAATGTGGCCACACTTCTGTTTTGAAAATACATCTCATGGAATGTCACTGGTTGTAGAAATAGCTCTGTGACTGATAATGAAGTGCACTAACTCCCCCTAGTGGTATAATTTTTCTGTACTATATATCGATTTAATGCACTGGAGCGTGTCAAGGCAAAGGTTTAGCAATTCTTGTGAAAATAAAATATCATTCATGCGAAGTGATTCTTTTGCTTTTACCTCATATAGCACAGCTGTTTTGTCCCAATAATTGCTTCACCATTGCATTGATATATGCCTTTCTGTACATTCAGTGACTAGTATAACACTCTTCTTAAAGGGGAAATATTCTCTAGGAATAAGTGGCTCTTAATATGTTTAACACATAGATTTACCTAGGAAAGTGTCCTTCATACAGCAGCCTGGTTATCCATCTATCTAGCTATATATCAATGTGTGCTGTCTGTCTGTCTATCTATCATTAGCAGTAGACTAAAACATGGATGAAAACAACTAAAAAAACATATAGTTAAGGTAATTCCTCCTGTTATTCAAAAGAAGAACCACTTATTCCTAGCGTATAGTTTACCTTTAATTGCAGAGGCCTATATCATGTAGTGGGTGTATATGTATGTGTGTCACAGAGCAGTGTGTATGCGTTTGTGTGCATACGTATGTTTATGGGAGGCAAATATAGTTTTTGATACCTTTTATTGGCTAACTAAGCAGATATAGAATGCAAACTTTCAAGACCTTAGGTATAACATGCCTGAGGAAGAGACCTAAGAGGTCTTGAAAGCTTGCATTCTAAATCTGCTTAGTTAGCCAATAAAGGTATCAACAACTATATTTGCCTCCTGTATTTCTACGGCTAATACGGTACCAACTCTCATCTGTTACGTATGTTTATCACAGAGCAGCGTGTGTGTTTTTGTGTGTGTTTATGTATGTATATCACAGGGCAGTGTATATATGTGTGTATCACAGAAGTTTGTGTGGGTCTCTAACAGAGCAGTGTGCTTGTGTATGTCCGTTACAGAACAGTGTTAGTGTGCTTGTGTATGTCCGTTACAGAACAGTGTTAGTGTGTGTGTATGTCCGTTACAGAGCAGTGTTAGTGTGCTTGTGTATGTCTGTTACAGAGCAGTGTTAGTGTACTTGTGTATGTCCGCTACAGAACAGTGTTAGTGTGTGTGTATGTCCGTTACAGAGCAGTGTTAGTGTGCTTGTGTATTTCCGTTACAGAGCAGTGTTAGTGTGCTTGTGTATGTCTGTTACAGAGCAGTGTTAGTGTACTTGTGTATGTCCGTTACAGAGCAGTGTGAGTGTGCATGTGTATGTCCGTTACAGAGCAGTGTGAGTGTGCTTGTGTATGTCTGTTACAGAGCAGTGTTAGTGTGCTTGTGTATTTCCGTTACAGAGCAGTGTTAGTGTGCTTGTGTATGTCTGTTACAGAGCAGTGTTAGTGTACTTGTGTATGTCCGTTACAGAGCAGTGTGAGTGTGCATGTGTATGTCCGTTACAGAGCAGTGTGAGTGTGCTTGTGTATGTCTGTTACAGAGCAGTGTTAGTGTGCTTGTGTATGTCCGTTACAGAGCAGTGTTAGTGTGCTTGTGTATGTCCATTACAGAACAGTGTTAGTGTGTGTGTATGTCCGTTACAGAGCAGTGTGAGTGTGCTTGTGTATGTCTGTTACAGAGCAGTGTTAGTGTGCTTGTGTATGTCCGTTACAGAGCAGTGTTAGTGTGCTTGTGTATGTCCATTACAGAACAGTGTTAGTGTGTGTGTATGTCTGTTACAGAGCAGTGTTAGTGTGTGTGTATGTCCGTTACAGAGCAGTGTTAGTGTGCTTGTGTATGTCTGTTACAGAGCAGTGTTAGTGTACTTGTGTATGTCCGCTACAGAACAGTGTTAGTGTGTGTGTATGTCCGTTACAGAGCAGTGTTAGTGTGTGTGTATGCCCATTACAGAACAGTGTTAGTGTGTGTGTATGTCCGTTACAGAGCAGTGTTAGTGTGCTTGTGTATGTCCGTTACAGAGCAGTGTTAGTGTACTTGTGTATGTCCGCTACAGAACAGTGTTAGTGTGTGTGTATGTCCGTTACAGAGCAGTGTTAGTGTACTTGTGTATGTCCGTTACAGAGCAGTGTTAGTGTGTGTGTATGTCTGTTACAGAGCAGTGTTAGTGTGCTTGTGTATGTCCGTTACAGAGCAGTGTGAGTGTGCTTGTGTATGTCCGTTACAGAGCAGTGTGAGTGTGCTTGTGTATGTCCGTTACAGAGCAGTGTGAGTGTGCTTGTGTATGTCCGTTACAGAGCAGTGTTAGTGTGTGTGTATGCCCATTACAGAGCAGTGTGAGTGTGCTTGTGTATGTCCGTTACAGAGCAGTGTGAGTGTGCTTGTGTATGTCCATTACAGAGCAGTGTTAGTGTGCTTGTGTATGTCCGTTACAGAGCAGTGTGAGTGTGCTTGTGTATGTCCGTTACAGAGCAGTGTGAGTGTGCATGTGTATGTCCGTTACAGAGCAGTGTTAGTGTGCTTGTGTATGTCCGTTACAGAGCAGTGTGAGTGTGCTTGTGTATGTCCATTACAGAGCAGTGTGAGTGTGCATGTGTATGTCCGTTACAGAGCAGTGTGAGTGTGCATGTGTATGTCCGTTACAGAGCAGTGTGAGTGTGCATGTGTATGTCCGTTACAGAGCAGTGTGAGTGTGCTTGTGTATGTCCGTTACAGAGCAGTGTGAGTGTGCTTGTGTATGTCCATTACAGAACAGTGTTAGTGTGCTTGTGTATGTCCATTACAGAGCAGTGTGAGTGTACTTGTGTATGTCCATTACAGAGCAGTGTTAGTGTGCTTGTGTATGTCCGTTACAGAGCAGTGTGAGTGTGCTTGTGTATGTCCGTTACAGAGCAGTGTGAGTGTGCTTGTGTATGCCCATTACAGAGCAGTGTTAGTGTGCTTGTGTATGTCCATTACAGAGCAGTGTTAGTGTGTGTGTATGTCTGTTACAGAGCAGTGTGAGTGTGCTTGTGTATGTCCATTACAGAGCAGTGTGAGTGTGCTTGTGTATGTCCGTTACAGAGCAGTGTGAGTGTGCTTGTGTATGTCCATTACAGAGCAGTGTTAGTGTGCTTGTGTATGTCCATTACAGAGCAGTGTGAGTGTGCTTGTGTATGTCCATTACAGAGCAGTGTTAGTGTGCTTGTGTATGTCCATTACAGAGCAGTGTGAGTGTGCTTGTGTATGTCCGTTACAGAGCAGTGTGAGTGTGCTTGTGTATGTCCGTTACAGAGCAGTGTGAGTGTGCTTGTGTATGTCCGTTACAGAGCAGTGTGAGTGTGCTTGTGTATGTCCGTTACAGAGCAGTGTGAGTGTGCTTGTGTATGTCTGTTACAGAGCAGTGTGAGTGTGCTTGTGTATGTCCATTACAGAGCAGTGTGAGTGTGCTTGTGTATGTCCGTTACAGAGCAGTGTGAGTGTGCTTGTGTATGTCCATTACAGAGCAGTGTTAGTGTGCTTGTGTATGTCCATTACAGAGCAGTGTGAGTGTGCTTGTGTATGTCCATTACAGAGCAGTGTTAGTGTGCTTGTGTATGTCCATTACAGAGCAGTGTGAGTGTGCTTGTGTATGTCCGTTACAGAGCAGTGTGAGTGTGCTTGTGTATGTCCGTTACAGAGCAGTGTGAGTGTGCTTGTGTATGTCCGTTACAGAGCAGTGTGAGTGTGCTTGTGTATGTCCGTTACAGAGCAGTGTTAGTGTGTGTGTATGTCCATTACAGAACAGTGTTAGTGTGCTTGTGTATGTCCGTTACAGAGCAGTGTGAGTGTGCATGTGTATGTCCGTTACAGAGCAGTGTTAGTGTGCATGTGTATGTCCGTTACAGAGCAGTGTTAGTGTACTTGTGTATGTCCGTTACAGAGCAGTGTGAGTGTGCATGTGTATGTCCGTTACAGAGCAGTGTTAGTGTGCATGTGTATGTCCGTTACAGAGCAGTGTTAGTGTACTTGTGTATGTCCGTTACAGAACAGTGTTAGTGTGTGTGTATGTCCGTTACAGAACAGTGTTAGTGTGCTTGTGTATGTCCGTTACAGAGCAGTGTGAGTGTGCTTGTGTATGTCCGTTACAGAGCAGTGTGAGTGTGCTTGTGTATGTCCGTTACAGAGCAGTGTTAGTGTGCATGTGTATGTCCGTTACAGAGCAGTGTTAGTGTACTTGTGTATGTCCGTTACAGAGCAGTGTGAGTGTGCTTGTGTATGTCCGTTACAGAGCAGTGTGAGTGTGCTTGTGTATGTCCGTTACAGAGCAGTGTGAGTGTGCTTGTGTATGTCCGTTACAGAGCAGTGTGAGTGTGCTTGTGTATGTCCATTACAGAGCAGTGTTAGTGTGCTTGTGTATGTCCATTACAGAGCAGTGTGAGTGTGCTTGTGTATGTCCGTTACAGAGCAGTGTGAGTGTGCTTGTGTATGTCCGTTACAGAGCAGTGTGAGTGTGCATGTGTATGTCCGTTACAGAACAGTGTTAGTGTGCTTGTGTATGTCCGTTACAGAGCAGTGTGAGTGTGCTTGTGTATGTCCGTTACAGAGCAGTGTGAGTGTGCTTGTGTATGTCCGTTACAGAGCAGTGTGAGTGTGCTTGTGTATGCCCATTACAGAGCAGTGTGAGTGTGCATGTGTATGTCCGTTACAGAGCAGTGTTAGTGTGCTTGTGTATGCCCATTACAGAGCAGTGTGAGTGTGCTTGTGTATGCCCATTACAGAGCAGTGTGAGTGTGCTTGTGTATGCCCATTACAGAGCAGTGTGAGTGTGCTTGTGTATGTCCGTTACAGAGCAGTGTTAGTGTGCTTGTGTATGCCCATTACAGAGCAGTGTGAGTGTGCTTGTGTATGCCCATTACAGAGCAGTGTGAGTGTGCTTGTGTATGTCCATTACAGAGCAGTGTGAGTGTGCTTGTGTATGTCCGTTACAGAACAGTGTTAGTGTGCTTGTGTATGCCCATTACAGAGCAGTGTTAGTGTGCTTGTGTATGCCCATTACAGAGCAGTGTGAGTGTGTGTATGTATGTCCGTTACAGAGCAGTGTGAGTGTGTGTGTGTGTGTGTGTGTATGTCATTTACAGAGCAGTGAATGTGTGCATGTTATAGAGGAGTGAATGTATGCATGTTATAGAGGAACGGATGTCTGTATGTTACAGAGCAGTGAATTCATGCATACTGAAGACTAGTATTCATCCAATAGTAGGGGTGACCTATCCTGTCCCAGAAGCACATTACATACTTTATCCTTTTTTTTTTTTTACGTAGAATTTTCCCATCAGTATCCCGCTCTCTCACATACCCCAACTTCTGCTATCTTTATCTCTGTTTATCTCTAGTTTCCCTACACACACCCTTTTTTTCTACTCTGCACACCATAGTATCTCTTTCACACCCATTGTGGTGTTTATTTCTCCAGAGCATAGTTTCTCTCTGTCATCTTCTCCATTTATTCTCTTCCTGCCTTTCGTGCTGTTTTTACTGTCACTCCCGCCATATTCTCTGTTCTTCCTGATTTGATTACCCAATCTCCCATTCTTACCTCTCATCTCCTATATCCCCCTATTGGTACTCTCCTCACTGTTTGTTCTTATCTCAGAATATCACCTTCCCTCTGTGATTCCTGCCCTCTTCTTCCCATTCTGTCACCTTCCATAGCCCTTTGTCTCTATTTTCACCCTGTTCTTCATCACTTTGCATCTTGCCTTGATCCTCCTCCTGTATGTCTTGTCTTCATCCTCCTTCTTTTCATCCTGTTCTAGAACTTCCTTTTTTACAACCTGTTCTTTTCTTTCCATCCTGGCCTTGTCCTCTCTCTTTCTGTTTCTTCCTCATCCTACCACATTTCATCCTGCCCTCATTCTCCATATTTTCATCGTATCCTCCTCCTTTTCATCCAGTATTCGTCCTCCCTCCTCCTTTACGTCATGTCCTTGTCCTCCTTCTTTTCATCCTTTCCTCCCTTTTTATTCTCTGCTCTCATCTTCCCATTTTAGGTTCTGTCCTCTCTCCCCACTGAAGGTTTTGCCATTGTCTTTCTACTTTATTCTCTGCCCTCAACCTCTCTCTGCATGTACTGTTTTTGTCCTCCCTCTTTATACTCACCCTCTTTCCCTCCTGCCCTCATCCTCCCTCTTTTCTTCTATCCCTTGTCCTCCTTAACATCTGCCCTCCTCCTCTTCCCTTTTTGTCCTGCCCTTGTCCTCCCTTTTTACTTCCTACCCTCATCTACCCTCTCTTTGTGTCCTGCCCTTGCCCCTCTCTGTTACTTTTTTTTCTCTATTACTTTCACTCTCCATCCTACTCTATTACCCTCCCTCAGCTTCCAGTTTTGATTCCCTTCCTTAGTCTCCCTCGCTTTCTTCTTCACTCAACCACTGCTCCTGGGTTTCACATCCTCTATGTCCCATTCACTTCCTTCTTCTTCCCACCTCTTCATCTCAGTGTCATTTCATTGGCCTCCTTCTCTGCTTCACCTGTAACCTCCAACTCTGTCCCACCCTCGGTATCTCTTTCTGTGTTTCATCCTCATCCTTCCTTCCTTCAGTGTCTTATCCTTTGTCTCCTTCACTTTCTCCGCTTCCATCACTTTGTCCCAATTATGGCCTTCCTCACTCTGTCCTGCCAAGGACCTCCCTCCCTTTTTTTCCAGTGAATCCTGCCCTCAACTTTCCTCTTTGGCTTTTGTCCTCTGTCTTTTCTTCTACATTCCTTCCTCCTCTTTGTCTCACCCCTAGCTGCCCATTCTGTTTCCTTCTTCAGGATCCTCTTCTGTCTTCCAGTCCCAACTTCAGTTTTTGTCTCCCACCACAAACTACCCTTCTGTCTCCCATCCTCTGCCTGTCTCTTTCCTTATGTGTATGGCTTGGTTTTCCTGTCTCTTTCTGATCATCCTTAACCTCCTATTTGTCTGATCACACTGTTGTTCCTTCTTACTCTTACTTTTATTTCTGCCCCCTACCCTTATACCTCTTTTCCTCCCTGCACCTGTTTGGTTCTCTCCCGTGCATTGTATTAGTTTTTTTACCCATCATGCATCCTGTACACTGCAGGTCCAGCCACCTGGGCCATGGCAACTTCCAAACCAGACATCATGGTCATTCTGCTGAGTAAACTGATGGAGGAGGGAGACATGTTCTACAAGGTAAGGAGACTGTGGGAGAATGAGAGGGAAGAAAAGGAAAGAAAGAAGGGTGAGACAGAAGAGAGACGTACTACAAGGTGAAGGGGGAGAAAGAGCAGGAAAGCTGAGGGATGGTGATGCATTACCAGGTGAGGTGTCTGCAGGAGTAGCAGATGGTAGAAAAAGAGAAGGAAGGCCGAGAAAGAAAGACATGTTGTACAAAGTGGGAAGATAAAAATAAGAGGGATAAAAGGAAAGGGATATGTTCTACATGGCAAGAAATGAAGACTGATATGTTCTACTAGACAATGAATGGAAGGAGATGAGAGAAGGGAAGAGCGTATGAGGAGGGATTTTTTTTACACGGGTAGAGAGAGGGAGGGGTAAGCAGAGACCTTCATGTTTGATGTAAAATACTGGTAGGGAGGTAGATGGGAGAAGCAAAGAATGACTTTTGGATGATCTGAAAACAGGTTACAGCAGAGACAGTCAATCATTGGATCTGTAGCTGTTGGAAACTATAACTCTCTTTATTTCCAACCAGCCAACGATAGTTTGGGAATGTAGGAAGTTGTAGTTCCCAACAGCAGGAGGCCAAAAAAATGGCTATTCCATGTTTAGGGGTAGAGAAAGGGGACAGTGTTTAATATGTTGCTAGATCAGTGTTTTAATACTTCAGTTTGGTTTATGGTAAGCTTTTTACATTTGATTTATTCATATTAAGGCTTCCATGATATAGATGGGTGGAAAGATACAGCTTGGAGAGAATGATCTGGAAAGACAGATCTGAGAATATGTTCTGAACTGGCGAGAGAATAGAGGTGGGCATAGATCAGAGAGTGTGTAGTGTTGGCAAGAGATGCAGGAGAGAAAGAGTGCACAGCAGTGTGGAGTACTGGACGAGAGATTAGTAGAATGGACAGACACCTGGATAAGGAGGAAGGGCCAGAAGATGGGATAAATATGCAAGGAGAGTGGTGAGGTGCTTTGACATGGGGAGATATGGAAAAGGGGGAGATGTTTAGACATGAGGAGTGGGAGATGCTCACACATGAGCATACATGGAGGAGTATATTTAAACATAGGGAGATGTGGTGGGAGTAGTGGAATGCTTATGGGATATGAAGGACTGGGAGATGCTTAGATCAAGGGAGGTGTGTAGGAATGGAAGATGCTCAGATTTGGTGAAATGTAAGTGGATGTAGATGCTCAGACATGAGGAAACATGGAAAAGAGAGATTTTCAGACATGGTGACAAGTGGCAGAGGGGGAATTTGGACTGTTCAGATATGAAGAAGTGTGTAGGAGAGGTAGAAGCTCAGATTTGAGAACAAGTGGAAGAGGGGGAGATAATCAGACCCTGAGAGATGTGGTGGAGGGGGATACTGAGATATAGCATTGGGAGGGAATCTCCAGCATGGTTACAGGTAGCAGAGCTGCAGATACTCAGACATAGGGACACTTGTCAGAGGGTGAGATGCTAAGACATTGAGAGTATATGGAAGAGAAAGAGAGAGAGCGAGAGATGCTCAGAGATGGGGACAGGTGCCAGAAGAGAGATCCTCAGATTTAGGGATAGATATGGCAGAGGAGGGATGCTTAGATATTGGGGAGATATGGAATAGATGGTATGTGCAGACATGGAGACAAGTGTCAGAGGGGGGATATGCTCAAACATTGGGGAGATATGACAGAGGGGGATATGATCAGACTTGGGTACAAGTGAGGAGAGATGCTCTGACATGAGGGAGATATGACAGAGGGGGAGATGCTTAGCCATTGGAGAGATATGACAGAGGGGGAGATGATCTGACATTGGGGAGATATGACAGAGGTGAATAGGCCCAGACATGAGTGCAAGTAGGGGGTTGAGATGCCCAGACATTAGGGAGATAAGACAGAGAAGGAGATGCTTAGACATTGGGGATATATGATAGTGGAGGGATGCTAAGACATGGGTACGAGTATCTGAGGGAAGATACTTAGATATTAGGGAGATATGACAGAGGAGGGATGCTTAGACATTGGGGAGATATGACAGAGAGGGATAGACCCAGATATGAGTGGGGGGAGATTCTCAGACATTAGGGAGATATGACAGAGGAGGAGATACTTAGTCATTTGGGAGATATGATAGAGGGAAGATGTTCTGACATTGGGGAAATATGACAGAGGGGGAGAAGCTTAGATTTTGAGGCAATATTACAGTGGGGAAGATGCTCAAACACGGGTACTACTATCAAAGAGGAGATGCTTAGACATTGGGGAAATGCGACAGAGGGGAGATGCTTATACATTGCGGATATATGCCAGACGCAGAGATGCTTAGACATGGGTACAAGTGTCATGGAGGGGGTAGATGCTCAGACATTGGGGGGATATGCTCAGAGATGGGAGTGAGTAGCAGAGGGGTTAGAAACTCAAACAATGAAAGATAGGTCTGGAGAGAGGCTCATGCCTTGTGGAAATATGGATTTGGGGCAGATGTTCAGAAATGGGGCAAATGGCAGTAGTGAACAAGCACTGTTTCAAGAGGAGATATTTTGGAGGCAAGATTCTCAGACATGGGGATACTTTGAGGAGAATGAAATCAGAAGTGGGAAGAGAAAGAAACTTGAGATGGAAAGGGGGAGAAATGCTCTGTCATTTACAGAAAAGGTGGGAGGGATATTCAGTTGTTTAAGAGAGAGTTCATTTTTATGAGATTGGTGTCTTTTGTTCCCTCAGAAAGGGAAGGTAAAAGAGGCTGCCCAGAGGTACCAATACGCCATGAAGAAGTTCCCCCGTGAGGGATTTGGGGAAGACCTGAAGACTTTTCGGGAACTCAAAGTATCCCTTCTGCTCAATCTGTCCCGCTGCCGCCGAAAGATGAATGTGAGTGTATAGACACACAGGCACAGACAGACACACACAAACCTACACACGCACACACCGACACACACTAACACCTCTTATCACAGAGGTGGGAGCTACACACAGAAATATGCTCAAAACAGCAATGTTTCAGGAAGCTAAAAATGATAATTCCTGGAGCAAACCAACTACACAAGAGGGGACAAGTAAAATTCCCAGTATCTCCAATTCTTTAAGTTTGGCTTTTTACCCCTTTAATCTGGTATTTGGGTCTGGCTGGCTGTGCACATACAGCAGAGCTGCTTTTCTGAGAAGATATCCCTTATGGCTCTCTTTGAAGAGGAATAGTGATGCATTTAACCACAAAGCACAGTACTGATACAATGCATCACTGTAGCAGACAGACAGAATTGGTGCATTATCTGTGCATCAAAGTGGTCTATGATCAGAAGCAAAAGGAACAGCTAGACCTAACCCGATGTCAAGAAAGGCAATAACTAGTAGACATAGGTATTAGGGGGTGGATTGTATATGTATGCATATGTAATATTTTACAATGTGTGTGTGTGTCTATATATATATATATATATATATATATATATATATATATATACACACACATATACATACTAGTAGGAAAGCCCATATACATGGGCTCGGCTGCTGCCCTGGAGCTGGGAGCACAGACAGGCTGTGAGCCGTCCGGACCCCCATGCTCCGGATCAGCGCATTCAGCCAGTCCCTACTGCGCATGACTGCATCTTTCCTGCAGTCTCTACTTCACATGTGCGGTTTCACACGCAGGGAGCTTTGCAGGCTAGCGCTTTGTTATTTGATATGTATACTTACCTACATACGCTCTCGCGCAATTCGTATGTGGTACTCTGAATAGATTTTGAACAGGAACGTGGCCCTTAGGCCAAACTAATTGCCTACCCCTGATTTAAAGCGATGGGATGTTTTATTTGCCCCCTGTGTTACTGATGGTTTGCCCTAGAATTGCTTTGAAATGTATATACAGAGGCATTTTTGATAATTACTTAATATCATGTTTAATAGTTTCATATGTTTATCTAACCATGACCCCTGAACTGATCTAAATTGGTCTATTGACACTGTCTTGTCCTTTATGATCACCAAGTTCCTTTTCACTTAGAACAGTGTTTCTCAACCCGTGCCCTCAGTGGCCACTAACAGGCCACGACTTAGGAATTTCCCTACTAGCGCACAGGTGAGTTGATCAGAGGCTCATTCATATTGATTAACTCACCTGTGCTTTAACAAGGAAATCCTCAAATCCTGGCCTGTTAGTGGCCACTGAGGGCACAGGTTGAGAACCAATGACCTAGAACCATTAGGAACAGTAACTTTGGAAAAAGAACATGTTATAGTGGTTCTTTCCACTGAGTAAAACAAGGGTAGTTCCACTGCTCAAGTTGCTTTATTCAGACGATATAACAGTTCAAACTCATGAAGTGGTGGAATTGTTATTATCACATTCTGTAGAGAACTGTAGCTTGTAGACCATATCTCCCACTGAATGCAGTAGACACCAGGGCAGTTAAGCACTAAGGTGTGGTACTATCACTGGTAGGAGATTCTTCCTTCTAATGTTATTACGGCTCAAACCTTTTTTGTTTTTGGAAAATACTGTTAGCTACACCACCAGTTGGTGTCAGAAACGGCACATTTTTTAAAATAATTTTTATAATGCATTCTGCAGAGGAGCTTGAATCTTTGACTACGGAGCTCTACAGGAAATTGTATGAACAGTGCCACCTGGTAACATCAATAGAAAAGCACAGTACTGGGAGTACTCTTGTTTTATTCATCTGGAAAAACCTTGTGTTTTTTAACATATGGTGTGATAGACCTCTTGGTAGGCTGACCTGTTTTTTTTTAATAATTATTATTCCCTGGGGGGGTTGTGTGGTACAGAAATGTAGCCTACTTCTTCGGTAAAGAGATACTGTGGTAGGGGGGATTCCTAAGCCTGCGCGATAATCGGCTGTGTGTCTTAGGGATGCTTCTCTTCTTATAAAGGCTACATCTCAGAAGATGTTACAGTAAATGTGGATACATAGTCTTTTCCCTGCCTCTGGTAACACACTATCTCTTCCTTTCCCCTTATTCTTCTCACCGTCTCTGTTTCTTCTCCTCGTTCCCCCTGTCTTCACACAACCACCCCCACCTCCCTTTTCCTCCTAAAGTCTAAGATTGAACCTTTATCCAATACCCTGATGTTCTCACACGTATGCATATTACCTTCTCTTCTTTTCACACTATTGTACATATGTATACCACAACATTGACCACTACAGGTAGACAATCTGTGGACCTCTAGCTGTTGGAGACTACAGCTACCATAATCCCCAACCAGACTACAGTTGTAGTCTCCAACAAATAGAGATTCAAAGATTGATTACCCTCGGGTTTACCTGGTCCTTTCATACACACGTCATAGAACTCCTAATATTATTCCATTGTCATTCTTCTTGTCTCTCACGTTTCCATGTCATTGACAGGACTTTGGAATGGCTGAAGAATTTGCCACTAAAGCTTTGGAACTGAAGCCAAAATCATATGAGGCATTCTACGCCCGAGCCAGAGCCAAGAGAAGTAGTAGGTAAGAAGCCAATCTGGTCTTGTGCTATCCATATTTCATCAGGCATAGTCCCAAAGGTCAACACTACTCCAGCACTTAAAGGAACAGTAAACTTTTTTTTTTAATGAAAACCTAGGTTATAGAGCTTTTCCTGTTGAGTAAAACAAGGTCACTCCCACTGCTGTCAGTAGTTTTATTCAAATGTTATAAAAGTTCAGATAATCAGGAAGTGAATTTACTGGCTGGTTGGGGATGTTATGAGTTGTACTCATCAACAACTGGTCGTCTGACAGTTGATAACTCCTGCACTAGAATGTATTTTAGTGGGTGTTATTTTATCGTAAAGGTTTAGGACTCCTATAACCCATCACATGAGAGAATGGCCATTTTTAAAGTGTCACCTGTAGAAAATATTTTGTAAGGGCCGCATTCCCTCAACAGCCCCCATTTTTCTTATATATGAGAATGTTAATTGTGACTTTGGGTGTCTTTTTGTGCCTTTTGCAGACAGTTCTCTGCAGCTCTGGAGGATCTAAATGAGGCAATCCAGCTTTGCCCTAACAACCGAGAGATTCAGCGGCTCCTGATGCGGGTGGAGGAGGAGTGCAGGCAAGTTCAGCAGGAGGAGGAAGTTCAAGAGATGCAGGAGGAACCAGAGCCTGAAGTCCAGAATGAGGACATTGACTCCACACAAGAAGACATCTATGAGGAGGAGTATCTTGAACAGGACATGGATAACGTCTCAGAGGCTTTGCAGTGTCAAGGTCTTCCAGGCATGCAGAGCCCACCCCAGTCTCCTGCTCATCGAGACTCTGCTTACATGTCTGGCTCACATCAAGTGTTTGACTTCAGGTCTAATAGCTCAGTGGGCTCCCCTACTCGACAAGGCTACCAGTCCACCTCCCCATCACTCTCCCCTACGCACCAGAACTCTCACTATAGATCCAGCCCCCCACACACATCACCAGCCCACCAGAGTTCATCTTACCGCTTCAGCCCGCCTCCTGTGGGGGGCCAGGTAATGGACTATCCCAGCCCACCCCCTTCACCTCTACGAAGGGCACCCCAATACAGAGCTAGTCCTCCGAGTGAAAGCATTGGAATGTACAGGCAGCCATCTGGTTCCCCTGTGCGATACCAGCAGGAGCCATGCATGAGTCAGCACCCAGGGAGACCCAAGTCTCCCCTTTCAAAGATGTCACAGAGGTCTTTCCAAATGTCACAGCTTCCTACTGCTGTTCCCCAACCTGCACACAGATTGCAGCCTGCCAAGGCACAAATTGTAAGGAGCAACCAGCCAAGTTCTGCAGTGCACTCCAGCGCAGTGATTCCTGGCGGGACATATGGACAGGTGGCACATGGGATGGCCAGTAAATACCAGACATCCTCTGTGGAGATGAGCCAAAGCCGGCTAGTGTACCAACCCTCCCTAGGGGGTCTTATAGCAGATGGACGCCCATTGCAACACGTACAGGCCAGCTTGAGTGCTGGAGCACTCTGCCAGCATGAAGACATTCCCCAAAGGCCATCTTCTGCATACAGGGGTGGGATGAGGTACAACCATACACCACAAATTGGGCGCAGCCAATCAGCATCCTATTACCCTGTCTGTCTTGAGCGCTCCTCTCTGCCCTCCAGCCAGCTTGGCTCACCAGAGGTTTCTCATCTCATTAGGAGACCTGTGAGCATCAACCCTAGTGAAATTAAGCCTCATCCACCCACCCCAAGGCCACTGTTGCACTCACAAAGTGTGGGACTTCGTTTTTCTCCATCAAGCAATAGCATTTCATCCTCTTCCAGCCTGTCTGCTAACTTCCGCCAGTCTGCCTCCATTCAACAGATGGAGATCCCACTTAAGCCAGCCTATGAAAGGCTCTGTGATGAGCTGTCTCCTGTTTCTCCTCCTCAGGGGAGCTATCCCAACGAACCCACTCGATCTAGGACAACCCCTTTCATGGGTATCATTGACAAGACAGCACGGACTCAGCAGTATCCTCATCCTCATCACCATCAACAGAGCCGAACATGGGCGGTGTCATCTGTAGACACGGTCCTTAGTCCCACATCTCCAGGGATCCTCCCCCAACAAGAATCTTTCAGCCCCCCCTCTTCTATCAGCAACATCGCCTTTTATAACAAAACCAACAATGCACAGAATGGGCACCTGCTTGAAGACGACTACTACAGCCCACATGGAGTGCTGGCCAATGGCTCCCGAGTGGACATCTTGGAGAGAGTCACACAGGCTTCCTCCTATCCTGATGTCAAGGTGGCCAGAACACTGCCTGTTGCACAGGCTTACCCGGACAACCTGTACCGGCAGCTGTCCAGGGACTCCCGACAGGGTCAGACTTCACCCATCAAACCAAAGAGACCATTTGTGGAGTCCAATGTGTAGGATAACTGACTCTTCCCTTATCTGTCCCCATCTTTGCAGAGTATCATCCCTTTTCCCATTGCCTTCTTCCTACCTCCCTCCATGTCTAGCTCTCTTTCCCTCTGCTATCATATGATGGAGCAACAGTCTTCTCTTCCTCTCCCCAGCTCTGGAGACTTCCACTTAGTTTGTACTTCTAATCCACCATGTTGGGCAGGTCTTGTCCTTCAATGCAGAAGTTTCTTCCTATATCTCCTCCTAGCTTTTATCAAGTTGAGTTCCCAGAGTAAACACCTGGGCCACCAATTCCTTAACCCCCGCCCCCTATCTATTTAAGTTGGGAATGTGATTTATTGTTTAAATGAACTAGATTTTAACCAGTTACTGCACTTATCTTGTTAGGACTTCTAACCAACCCCCACTGCATCAATCACCACTATAGGGCTTTACTTGGAGGGAAACAGAATCTCCTTGTGACAAAGCTCCTACAGGCAGTGTGAGTAAAGCTTGGTTAATAACCTGACGTGAACCTAAATCAGGAGAACCAAGCAGAAAGAGTAAATGGGATATAGACACAAACCTGGAGCCACTCACAGCACCTTGGGGATCTGGAAATCTGATTATTAAAAGGGCTTCTCAATCTACATATGTCTGTCTATCTACACACACATTAACACAATACAGATGTACAAATGCTCAAGGAAATGCCTTTAAAGGAGCAGTAAACAGTTATTATGAAACAATATGGCTCTGGGCTTTTCCAGCCAAGTAAAACACTGGGAGTCGCTTCATTCAAAGGTTGTTACGTTTCAAACGTTTGCATTTATATTTAAGTGTTAACAGCAGTGCCACCTGGTGTCCAGACACTATTCTATTACATTCTAAGGGAGAGGTGAGCCACTGGCTACAGTTCTCCATAGAATTTGCTAGAAACAGCTTCATCACTTTGTAACAGTTTGAGCTGTAATAACCTTTGAAGAAATCATCTCCCATCATTGGAAGTACCCTTGTTTTACTGGTACTGTATGTGTGTAAGTTCATAATAAAGCTTTACTAACTCTTTATATATGTGATTCAGGTTGGCTTTCAGCAGAGAAATCACATTTCTACCCAACTCTTCAAGCCTTATACTCAAAGCTCAAGTGGAATAAACCAGGAGCCAGAAGTGTACCATGGGGAACAAAGAAAAGTCCCCTTAGATTAATTTGGGCTTCGAACCCCTTGAGCACTAGATAGGTCTCTAGCCTCTCTGTCATTCCAGGGGTTAAAACATTTAACTCAATGACCGGATTTCCAAATAGGCAGAGAAGCCTCAGCTGCACTGGCCACACCCACATTCTAAATTGTGGGTGTGGTCAGAGCAATTTCAATGTCCTTGCACCAGATTTGACCCTTTGAGTGCCGGGGGGTATCCAACGCATTGCAATTGGATGCCGTTGGTTTGCTGCCGAGTAGCTCCAGTTCCACTTTTCTACATCAGTCTCTATATAGTCTCCCAATCCAGCACTAATAGAGGGTACATTTGTATCAGAGTTGTAGTTTAAGAGTTATTAAGTTATAGAGAGTCCTCCTCCTTTTTACCTATGTTAGGCCGCCTCCCCTCAGATGTGGAATCTGGTCACCTGACTGGAGAGATCCCAGTGAGGGACAGTCTTCATCCACTGATTATAAAGAAAACCCTGCCCCCCCTTGACAAAGGATGACAGGATTTTCCTTATGCTCATTGAAGATTGTCCCTCGTTGCTCTCCGTCCAGAATGGCATGAGGCAGCTTGACGTAAATAGAGGGGCTGGGGGGGGATACATTATAACTTAATAACTCTTGAACTACAAGTCCGATATGATTGACATAGAGCTCTACATTGTGACAAAGCTATACTGATGAATCGGAGCTCCCTTTATTTTCATCCATTACTATCCTTCTAATATTTAACCACTAAACTGCCTTTATTTTTGTCGTAATCAATTAATTTCTTTAATTTAATATATATGTTGCGACAAATTTTATTTGGATCAAAATAATTTCTTCTTGACTTTTCAAAGAAGTCAACGGATTGGTGTTAGTCACCAAACATTTATCTAGATATCCTTATGTCTCCTTGTGACAATTTACAAACACTTGCATTAGTACAGCAGTTGTACACCCCCCTATGGACCTCATATATAGGAAAATAACTGGAGCAATTCAGATGTATACCAACTGCACATAGGAGAGGAATCAAAATTACCCAAATTCCTGTTAACTTTAACAAGGCTTTTAATGCTTAAGCCTCTCAGTGTCAGAGGGGTACGCAACGCATTGCAGAGTGTACCACTCTGGCACTGAAAAGGTTAAAGAGGAACAATCACCTCTTAAGATTTTTTTTTAGCATAGGTTTAATTAATAAAGTAGTATTAGGCAAAGTGTGTTTTTTTGTTTTCCCCTAAATGCACCTACTTGTAAAGATATTTCATCTTCAAGCTGTGCCGGTCAGCATAATGCAGCATGCTGAATCTTCGGCACAGCTGTTGTTCACTTCCTAATTCTCCTCCTAGCTGCCCCAGAGAGCACGTTCACGCTTCCCTTCGGTGTGGTTTGAATGGCTTCTAGCATTACATCAAGCAACCTCAGTATAATGCTAACCAGAGCTTGATCTAACGATAGAAGCCATTCACACCACACCGAAGGGAAGTGTGAACTCGCTCCCTGGGGCAGCTGGGAGGGAGTTGGGAGGAGAATCAGGAAATGAATGAGACCTGTGCCAAAGATTCAGCGTGCTGCATTATGCTGACCGGCACAGCTTGAAGATGAAATATCTTTACACGTAGGTACATTTAAGGAAAAAAACACCTTGCCTAATACTTTAACTAAACTTATGCCAAAAAACATTTTTAAGAGGTTATTGCTCCCCTTTAAGATATCTCCGTCACATTGTGAAGCAAAGCTTTGGAAACCTTTTTAGCATTTAGTGGGTTAAAAGCCCTGTTTTAACATTTTGAGTGTCAAAGAGGCATCCAACACATTGAAACACAATACGCTGGATCCATCTCTGCCACTCCGTTTTTTTAATCAATGGTATTTACACTAGAATTGTTTCACTTTGCTTTTATACATAAAATCTAGTCTTAGCAAGCCGCAGCGGCGGTGAAAGAAGAGGACATAGGGTGAGGTCACATCCTTAAAGGGGAACTGTGCCCTTGGGTGTAATCGAGGTCATATAGACTGAAAAGATAATTGTATAGTAAAAATATATAGTAGATCAAATAATTCAAATGATACTTCAAATATATAAACTATCCTCCAAGACACTTACTGACCTTCATCTTGTCAGTTGCAGTTTAAGTTGGACCCTTTGGAATGAACCAGTTTTATGCAGAAAGCACAGTTAGTTATTGTGGAGCAATGCAGACATGGGCGTCCACAGAGATTTTCTGGGGAGAAGGGCAAAGACATAATATGACCCCCCCAGGCCAGCCACCCAATCCCTATTTTATGTGGATGGGACAACTGTATGCATCTCATTGCTTTGCAATGCAATACATACCCCCTCTGGCCCTCAAAGGGTTACATTTTAGGAGAACTCCAGTTTGCAACTTGGGGTGCCTTGTGCAAGAAAAGAGCAATGCACTGATGAACTGTCTAGAGTTAAAGAGGTTGAAAATGGATGACCACTTTCTCAGATTGCCAAGGGCAATCCCAGAAATGAGTGTCCCATGTCCCGGGCAACCCATACAAAGTCCCGGAATGAAGACTTCGTAGCACAGAGTTCTAAATACTAGAAGTAGAATTGCCAACTGTGTACTGTGACAGGAAGTGATGCATATACTGGGCTACTAGAAAATGGCCTCCAGAGAGAGCGCTAAACAGCAGAGAGAACTGAGCCTTGCCTCCTGACATCAAATAGGAGCTGCAGTGCAATTTGTTTGTAGTGTAATGCTAGTCTTAAGGATTTTTGGGCTTGACATACATTTTATTGTAGCCTACCATAAGCATTGCTTTCTATCACAGCACTCAATAGACTGTTCTCCCTCTTGTGTTTAAAGCTATGTGGTGCAACAGAAAAAGAAGAGGTTGCGCACAGATATCCAGTGATATGTATTTGCTTTTGAGCCAAGGACCATTACAATGCTGCTTTCGTCTCTCATTTTCCTGGATGGCAAAAATATAAATGTGGTCACCCTACCTGAAAGCCCTTGTTTAAATCAGTTAGGTTCAAATCTGCACCTCTCTTGCTTTCTGCTTAAACCGTTAACGATATAGGAGATGCCAGGACCATCACACCAGTCTGGTGATGGTCCTGGCACGTCATGGAATTCTGGGATGGCAGAGTGCAGCCAATCTGACATCCCAGAATTCATTGCGAAGAAAAAAAAAATGCTGTGGTCCTTCAAGGCCACCCACCACAGGATCGGGCAGTCGTTAAATGCTTAAGGTGCATAGGGGGAGATTTATAAAAAGCTATTCTTAGTATTTTATTAAGAACTAGTTAAAGAGCCCGTGTACCCTGGCCACAGTACCACCCAGCAACGGCCGGATGCAGTCATGCACAGTAGAGACTGCCCGCTCCGCAGCTGATACAGAGCGGGGCACTCCAAATTCAGACCGTAGTCCTCTCTGCTCACCGACTATGGTCTGAATTCGGACCCTTTGAGGGCCAGACGGGCACGGACTGCATTGCTTTGCAATGCGTTCCGAATCCTGCTGGCACTCAAAGGGTTAATTGCAGATCTACAGATATATGCCACTTTTTCACGAAGCAATTTTTTATAAATCTCCCCCTATAGACCCATATTTATAAAAGCAAACTGGAGTTTTTCTGGACTAAACCAATTGTACCATAGGGGGGGGACAAATAAACATTCCTGTTAATTAATTTGGGATTTTAACCCCCTAAATTCTAGAGAGGTGTCAATGCATTTTTGTATTGGATACCTCTCTAGCTTTCAAAAGGTTAAAAGGCTCTACCAAATGCATGGGAATTTAGGATTTTTATTTATCCCCTGTGGTGCAGTTGGTTTACTCCAGAATAACTCCAGTTTACTTTGATAAATATGGGTTTTAGTCTTAAAAGGATAGTAATACTTAATATGTAAAAAATATATATTGTAGTGTTTATCCCCCTGAGTGAAAAACGGTACTCTCACTGCTAAAAATATGTTTTATTCAAAAGTTATTTCAGCTCAAAGTATAATTTTTTAGGTGCAATATCACAGTGGCCTGAAATTGTACAGTGGTGCTGTTGTTACACCATCCTATGGACAGCTCTGGTCTGTAGACCATAAATCTACATAGGATGGTGTAACAACAGCGCCACTGTACAATTTCAGGCCACTGTGATATTCACCTAAAAAAATTCACCTTTGAGCTGTAATAACTTTTGACTAAAACATCTTTCAGCAGTGAGAGTACCCTTTTTTTCTCAGGGGGATAAACCCTACATTACATTTTAATTATTACTATCCCTTTAACTGACTAGAAGGAGGTCAGCATGCCTCTTGGTATTGAGTTTGTGGGATATTTTATATTTGTTATTATTTGAACTGTATATTCTAATGATCTGTTCAGGGTATTTATGACCTCAGTTATATCCAAGGTTAATTATAGTTAACTTCTTTACATTTCTTTTTGTCATGGACATGTCTATTAGAAAAGTACAGGTTCTATGACAGCCGGTTGTAGTTTCAGTTTTAAAGGAGGAAATTTATCCAAAAAGTAAGGGGCTCTGATTGTGTTTAACAGAATGATTTACCTTCACAAAGAAAGATATCAGGATATATATATATATATTTATATATGTATATATATATATATATATATATATATATATATATATATATATATATATATATCCTATAAAATAGAACACTAGAATGGTTGTCCAATGCAGTCATGTGCAGTAGGGACTGCCCGCACAGAATGCTGGGAACTCCCAGCATTCTGTGCAGTCTCTACAGCGCATGACTGCATTGCATGCACCCCCAGGGAGGCTGCGGCATTATGCAGAGCAGGACCAGCCTCTTAATGTCACCCAGACCTTGGCCTGTGTACATAGGCTTTTACATTAGTGTGTGTATATATATATATATATATATATATATATATATATATATATATATATATATATATATATATATTTATGTGTGTGGAAAAAAATATTACAACACAAGCCTGCACTTTTTTGAGTTTAGCAATTGATGGTGGATCATAGGCAGCAACAGCAGCAGCACAACCTAGCCGCATAAAGTTACTTTCACTCTTGTTCTCAAAAAAGTAATGTTTTTTGTTGTAACAACATTGGAATGAAGCACCTCCCCAGCAGTTGGATTACTCTTGTTTTACTCAGCAGGAAAAGCTCTGCAATATTTATATCTGAAGCCCAGGCCTGATGCAGAAACACAAAACTGAGCAGCAATGAATGCAACCACTTAAACATAAACAGAAAGGCAGTAAGAGTCATGGGTACAAATGTTGATCCAGAGGCCTCAAATTTTTCCACATTTCTTTGCTTACAAACAGGTACTCTCAGGTGTACATCAGATTCTGGCTCAAATACGTTAGGCGCCTTATTGCAGAGATGGGCAACCTGTGCCGCCCCTTCCCCCTTAGCTGTTGTTGGATTACAGCGCGCCTCACCCTTGGACTACAGCTCCCATCATTTTGGTTCGATTTCTCATAAAGCAGAGTAGGCAGCTTCTCAGAGCTCAAAGTTCTGAGAGGCGGTGCCTCACTGGGATGGTCACACCCATATTCTGAGTTGTGGGCGTGGCCAGAACTATATCAATGCTCCTACTCCTGGTTTATGGTAGCTGGTTTATTTACCAGTTTTTATAACACTTTACTGGACATTATTTGGCCCCTTGGTTACCAAAAACGCCTCCAATGCAAGGCAAAGCATTTCTTATAATTTATTTATAAAGTGATGTACTGTACATTAGTTATACAAGACAACAGAACAATGTTTCATGGGATACAATATATAAAGATAAGAGGACCTTGCTTCCTTGAGCTTACAATCTACAAGATAAGAGGGTGTATGCATTGGAGACGTGTCTTGTAGGCAAGGGGTTCAGAACAATTTTTGTACTTTTATGTGGCAGGCAAAGTGTATGTTCTGTACCAGGTGACTGTGAATGGGGGTAGGGGCGGAGTCAGGTGAAGAGAGGAGGTGTGTCCATAGGTGGGACTAAAGACACCTTTGATGCCTGAGGATCATGCAGCTGAGGATCATGGGAACTGTAGTCCAATGACTGCTGGGTGCTCACCACAGCCCTATAGGAAGGCCTTAGAGGCCTAGGTATCACAGTTCAGGGATATGTGATGTGTCTGCAGCAGGGTTCCTCTATTATTCACTCTAAGACAATGGCAGTCAATTGCTGGTCATCCAGCTGTTAGTGACTACAAATCCCATCATGCCCAACCAGCTGGTGACTTGTAGTCACCAATAGCAAGAGGTCCAGCAATTGACTATCTCTGCTCTTATATGACCCCAACACCACTATCGCCCGTCCTCGAGGACCCCATGCTGGAACTGAGCTTTTATTATATGTCTGATAGGAATGAGAAGGCTTTGATTTTATCATTTTGCTTTGTAGAAATGTTACCCATTCTTCTAAAGTGCACTACAAAAGTACCCCATCACCAGGTTTTGGGAAATTTTCTACAGATTTTATACTCCATTGCCTCCTGTTTACTACCATGCCCCAAACTGCTCCCTACCCCTTCCATTTTGCAGCTGAATTGCACACATCCAAGAGACTGGACATTCCCCCCAGGGGCTTCTCTTCCGCCCCCAGCTTTCTCCACACCTCCAAATCAGAAGGACTCTTCTCTGTACAGTGTATTTATCCAATGCATGGTCCGTTATCTTTACCAATATACGGAACACCACCATTGTTTTATATTATATTATAAGATATATATATATAAAATAATTGTGCAGTGCTCAGGCCGGAGATTGCTATCTTTTTTACATGGTCTCCTCCCCCTCGTTCCCCTCTTGGTGTCGAGGGGGTGGGTGAAGATTTGAGCATTGAAAATCTTGTGAATAATGAGGAAAAAATGAACTTTCTATGTTGATTTTGTTATTTTATTTTCATATTCTTCCGCTCTTAACCCCTCCTTTGCAGCTAGGGGGCACCCTGTGACATACTACAGATGTGATGTGTTTCAGATCTCCCAAAGGCAAAGGAGGTGGGGGGTGCACGGGTATTAAAAAAAAAGGCCTGTTCACCCAACACACTTGGGTTTTTGTTTTCTCATTGCCGCTGTATTTGCTTGCTCTGTTTTTTCTTGTCTGTACATGTGAGATGTGAGATAGATGTGAACAATCTCTTCCCTTCCGACCCCCCCCCCAAATCCACCTTCTCTATACAGACTGTAATTGTAAATTCAACAAGAAAACTGTATGGGATGAAAGAAAAAAATGTACTTATTTATAAATGGTTAATTACACTTGGACTCCAACAGCAGTGTGTTTGTTATTGGCCATAGGTGAGAGCGAGAAGCAGGAAAGTCAGAGGTAGTAGATACATGGAACGCCCTTCCAAAGGTGGTAGTGAAGTAAAATACAGGAAGGTATTCAGCACAATGGCAAATGCACCGTAGGGAACAACAATCCCATTTGATTTAAATTGGTCTTTTAACCCCTTTGGATGCTAGAGAGGTGTTCAGAGCAATGCATTGGAGATTTCTCTAGCATTCGAGGAGTTAAAATCCTCATTTACGTCAACAGGAATTTGAGGAATGTTTCTCTTTTTTTTTGCCCTATGATGCAGTTGTTTTATCCCAGAATTATTTCTCTTTAATTTGTGCATATCATTTGTTAACCCTTTGAGTGTCAGAGAGGTATTTAACACATTGCAACACAATGGATACCTCACTGGCACTCATAGGACTTTAAAGGGATAGTAATGTTTCACAAAAACAGCAGCTCCAATTAATCTTCATAGTATTTTGGCCATGGAGAGTGTTATTTCAATACTGTCAGAGTTGTATTTCAAGAGTAATTGAATGATAAAGTATCCCTCTCCCGCTCCTTTTACTGATGTAACACTGCTCACCTCAGATGTCCTGGGACCAGACAGCTCACAGCAAGGGGCAGTCTTCTTACTATGAGTATAAGGAAAACCCTGCCCTCCTTGACAGGTTTTTCAGGTTTTTCCTTATGGTCACTGAAGATTGTTCCTCTCTGTGATACATCTGGACAGTCTTACTGCTCTGAGGTAAGCAGTGTTACATCAGTAAAAAGGGTGGGATACCCATGCCTCCCAACATTTCAAATTGCCAAAGAGGGACACTTGTGTTCTAAGGTGTGTGGCTGGGGGTGGGGCTGGTGGGCAGGGCATTAGCAAGAATTTTTAGGCTATTTCATGACCTAATGACACCTCCTTGTGTAACCTAATAAATGACTTATAACAAGACCAAAGTATATTATTTACACAGACTAATTTATAAACACATAAACTGACATTTAAACAAACATTAATGTTTATTATTAATTAATTATTGCTGTAGAGCAATGTGATACACTTATATACACACCATGAAGTCGGATCTCCTAAAAAGAGGGACATCAGGGTGGGAAAGAGGGACAGAGGGATTTGGGTCTAAAAGAGGGACACTTGGGAGGTATGAATACCTTCTCATTCAATTACTCTTGAACTACAACTCTGACAGTATTGAAACTGAAATAACACTCTCCATGGCCCAGATACTATGAAGATTAATTGGAGCTGCTTTTATTAAGAAACATTACTATACCTTCAAGGGGCTTACACACAATAGCAAAAGAGGAGAAATTCTGCAGCAAACTAGATAATTTCTTTGTTAATTATATGCAATTTGATGTTGACTACAGGGCACTGTTACTTTAACCCCTTGAGTGCCATAGGGGTACGCAAAGCATTGCTTTGCAATGCCTTGTGTACCCCTCAGGCAATCAAAGGGTTAAGTGTTTAACACCCCCCTCACTATACTAGATGGTTTCTCTTTGGTATAGGGAACAAGTATTCATTTCTGTGGATTTAACCCTTTGAGTGCCAGAAGGGTACGCAACGCATTGCAAAGCAATGCGTTGCGTACCCCTCTGGTACTCAAAGGGTTAAACAGAGATTTTTATCCACTTGAATACTTGAACGAGATTTAGGTTTCTCTGCATTTGATAGGTTAAAAATCTCCAAGTCAATGCGTTGGATAGCTCTCTGGCACTCAAAGGGTTAAATCTATGTGGATTTTTCTTTTATTTGCTCTCCTATGGTATTGGTGGTTTGTTCTAAAACCGTTATTCTTTTGTTTGACATTTTGATCCTAAGAAATTATGAAAAGAGTGGAAAAGTTCTGACCATTACAGTAGGTATATATGTATGTATGTATGAAGCTATGGGGGGTTTTCTTGGACATTTACTACACTCCTGCTCTCAGTCAACCCAAAGCAGTACATTGCTTCTCGCTCAGTCACTCATGGGACTCATTTCTGGGTAATGTGTGATGGAAGATGTGAGATCCTCTGGGTGGAACCCAATTGCCTGTGACGGATCACAC
Organism: Rhinophrynus dorsalis; assembly: GCA_037306005.1. Lineage (NCBI taxonomy): Eukaryota > Metazoa > Chordata > Amphibia > Anura > Rhinophrynidae > Rhinophrynus > Rhinophrynus dorsalis. Next base: position 146,650,091 of record CM074727.1, read on the forward strand.
TGGGGAGATGAAGTGAACACATAACTGTCTCTTTACTGGATTGCTTAAACTAGTCGCCTGTTTATACAACAGGGTAATAGGAAGACATGATTAGATGAATGACCTCTATCTTTTCTATTCCAGTTAGTCACTGAATCTGCAAACTAGGCAGGGAAATAATGGACCAATTGGAATAATTATGGGGAGAGCTAATCTGGTCACTTAACAATTGCCTACACAGGTTTCCAACCAATCAGAGTGGCATCTGTTTGGCCTATCCAAGTCTGTTCTTATTTTTCTAAGATCCATTGTCCACTCACAGGTGGGCCTATGCAGAGCATATAAATCAGGGATAATCAACCTTTGAACCTCTAGTTGTTGGCGACTACAGCTTCCCATCATCCCTAACCAGTCTTCAGCTGGTCTGGCATGATGGGCGTTCTAGTTTCCATAAGTTGGAGGTTCAAAGATGACTATCATTGATGTACGTGTATAGGATCTTGCACCAGACTCTAGTCATCAACAGCATTCAACATTGGTCTTATTTGAAGTGCTAAATTTATCCTTGTCTGCACTGAAATTCTTCTGTACACGTCATCTACATACCTGGGAACTCTCTAGATTTGCCCCGGAGACTCCGGTTTTGACAGAGCTTTACCAGGTCTCCGGGGCAGAGGCAGATTCCTCCAGATGTGGGGAGTTTCTATTGAAACTCTACCCACATCTGCTGTTTATTCTGGTGTTCCTCCTTCCCCAGCCTTCTGTGTGTCACCTTTAAGCCCTACCCCCTAAACTCACGTCAAGGCCCGCCCCTTTTTGACGTGATTCGCATCATTATTGTCACCCCCTGCTGCCCCCTGGGCAAACCTCAATTGGAAGTTCCCAGGTATGGTCATCTAGATACTAGATATTTTCACTTTATACATTGTTTCTAAAATGTCACAAATGTACACACACTGAAGATGATGTACCAAGGAGACCTAGGGGTTTATGTACTAACACATGATAAAGAGGAGATTAATTCTCCAGTGATATCACTTCTCCAGTTCCTATGCAATAAGATCTCCAAAGGTGGAGAAATCTTTGTGCATTGGATTCATAGAATAACACAGGAATTGGCGATATCACTGGAGAAGTTCTCTCCACTTTATCACCTCTTTATCACACCTTAGTGCATCTCTCCTCCCCCCACCTCAGTGATTATAGCAACAATAAATGTCACTCCTGGCTTAACTACCTTTTAAAAAAAAAAAAATTGTGTTAAAAATTGTTTTTCCTTATTACATGCAGGGTAACAGACAATGATGCTGGGGTCCCCTGCAAATCCATACTGCTGGTCCGGCTTATACTTATAGAATCACACACAGCCTGGCTTCACTTTTAAAAGGTTGCATACAGAAGAGAGTGCAACCACATCTCTCATTAACCGTTTTGCTATTATAAAAATGGCGACTTGAGAATCTCACACTGCATGGAAGCACAAGATTCCTAGGCTGCACTATGAAACGTCGCTACTCCATGATATGATGTAGTGTCATTGTGCTTGGAAATGCTGATGCCTTCTTGATATCAGGCCTTATAATCTTTCTCCTCTATTTTTACATTTAGAGCCATCTAACAATACCAGCAGTGTCTCTCCTTCTCCTACCTGATCCGCTCCCTGTCATGCCCGCAGGTAGTACGAAACATTGCAATGTAGCGATACCAGCAGTGTCATGATCCAAATATTGATGAGCGCTGCTCCAGGCTCTTTCTACCTCTCTCTCTGCGTGCAGACTGACAGAGTGGAGAGAAAGGAAGCGAGAGTCCGGAGCAGCTCTCATCAACATTTGGATCATGACACTGCTGGTATCACTAGATGGCTCTAAATGTAGGAATAGAGGAGAAATGTGGCTTTAAACTGTCACAGCTCTTACATTAGTTCCAGCGTCATCTGGCGGGGCGCTGCTGAGGGACTAGTTACGGGAGTGGCGCTCAGGCGTCACTTCCCGCATCTCTCATTGCTTGCGGCCTGATAGCATCAAGTACCTCCTGTGGCCGACCATGTCTGATCCACGGCCGACCGTGGGTCAGAATGTCGCAGGATAAGACGCATCTTCCAGTCCTCTGCATCACTTTCAGGCGTGCGTCAGTGGGAATGACTCAAGAGTCCTGTACACCTGTGTCAACTTGAGACTCCTCCCTGCTACTTCCTGGAACGCGTTAAAAGGGCGATGGACAGTCAGTCCGGTTGCCCTTACGTTGGTGTCCAGTGCAGTTCGTTAGTGTTGTCTCTTGATCTCCAGTGTATGACCTAGGCTTGTCTAACCATCTAACCTGGTGCTGACCTGTGGCTCTGTCTGACTATCCCTCCATGTTGCCTCCTTATAGTGGACATCCAGTCTGGTACAGACCTGTGGCTCTGGCTGACTACCCGCTCCGTGTATTACCTAGGCTTGTCTGACCATCCAATCTGGTGCTGACCTGTGGCTCTGTCTGACTCCCTCTCCATGTGGTCTCCTTACTAGTGGACATCCATCTGGTGCAGACCTGTGGCTCTGGCTGACTACCATCTATACCAACTGCAGGTGTGAGTCAGGTGTCCTCCTCGTTGCCTTCCTTTGGGGGAGATCAGTTCCACTCATACTGACTGAAGGCGTGAGTCAGTGGTATCTCCCTAGTTAGTTCCTGGCAGTTATTCTCCAGTTCCGGTTCCAGTTCTGGGTTCCAGCGGAGACTACCATTGGCCTAAGCCTAGTCACCTAGAATAAAGTTGAATTTTACTATATACCGTACTGACTTCTGAATTAATCCTGGGTACCCATGACATAAATGTAAGAGTAGAGGACAAAGATTACAATGCTTGATATCAGGAAGGCATCAATATTTCCAAGCAAAAATGACACTACATCATATCACAGGGTAGTGACGTTTCATAGCACGACCTGAGAATCTCGAGTTTTCATGCAGTGCGAGATTCTCAGGTCACCATTTTTATAATAGCGACATGGTTAATGCAAAATGTCGTTGCACGCTTTTTTGCATGCAACCTTTTAAAAGGATACCGACAGCTTGCCGACCCAGCCTTGTTCTACTGTCCACTGGTAGTCAGAACACTACACATACACTGTCTGACATCCAACATTGTTCCACTGGTAGTCACAGAGCCACACACACACTGTGTGACACCCCAGCCTTATTACACTGTCCATTGGTAGTCACAGAGCCACATACATTGTCTGCCCCACCCCCAGCCTGTTGCAGTTCCCACTGGTAGTTACGCATGCACTGTCTAACCCCAGCCTGGTTCCACTGCCACCTGTTAGTATCAGGACCACACTAACCTTGTCCCCCCCAGCATGGTTTTATTGCCCCGTGGTAGTCACAGATCCCCACATGCACTGATCACTCAGCCTTGTTTCACTTTCACTATGCCCTAGTAGTCAAAGATCCCCACATGTTATGCCCCTGGATAGGGTTGTGCACAGCTCTGTCCTCCTTCAATGTGTTGTCAATCCAAACACTCTGCCTCTTTAGTTGATTCTGGATTGCAGAGGTGACGTCAGTGCAAACTGGAAGTATCAGAGTACCTAGAGCCAGTAGATGGCTTTCATGATGTAAAATGGGGGACAGAGTGCTGCATTACCCTAGTTATAGACAGTAAAACACAATAGTATAAAAGGGTGTAGACCAGGCATGTCAAATTCAAATAGTCACGAGCCACAAACACAACATTTCCCTCTAAGGAGGGACACAACATGATGTGTGTGTGTATATTATATGAAACCGCTAGAATGTTTGTCCGATGCAGTCATGCGCAGTAGAGGCTGCCCAAACGCACGGAATGCTGGGAGGTGTAGGAATGCTGTGAGCACAGAATGCTGGGAGGTGTAGAAATGCTGGGAGTTCTGTGCTGGGATCATTCTGTGCATTCGGGCAGTCTCTACAGCGCATAACTGCATCGCATGCACCTCCAGTGAGGCCGCAGGCAGTACGCAGAGCAGGACCAGCCTCTTAACCCTTTGAGTGTCAGAGGGGTAAATATTGCAAACCAATGCATTGCGTACCCCTCTGGCATTCAAAGGGTTAACATCACCTGGACCTTGGCCCGTGTACATGGGCTTTTTACACTAGTATATATAAAAAATACCTAATGCGGTAGAACGCGCTCACGATAAAAGGTTTTTCTGCCAGGGTACATATAAAAACAAATCCGAAAATACAAATAAACAGCACACACAGACTTTTTTTGATGCAAAAGTGAGCAAGACAATTACAGTGTTAGGCTCCATCTTTCTCAAGACAAAAATGTTTTTGTCATGAGAAAGGATGCAGCTGCCTCCCTAACGTCGACTTGTTACAGTAAACACAGATTATCTTGCTCACTTTTGCATCGAAAATAGTCTGGTGCGTGCTGTTTATTTGCATTCATATATAATAGAGAGAGAGATGCAGAAATAGTAACTATTCCCCCTTCTAGGTTTTCATACTTGCACTAACAGGTAGAAAGGGGGTGTGGCTAGCAAAGGACACTGATACAGGCACCAGAGTATGAGAGAGGCACTGGACAGGATGGGAAATGATTGGACAAGATGAGAGAGTCAGAGGGGAGGGAGAGGCAGAGGGGTGGGTGAGAGAGGGGATGAGAGAGTCAGATGAAGAAGCAGAGGGGTGGGTGAGAGAGGGGATGAGAGAGAGGGCGGGGAGGAGAGAGAGGCAGAGGGGAGGGTGAGAGAGTGAAAGGGGGGAAAGGGATGAGAGAGTCAGGGGGGAGAGTTAGAGGGCGAGGAGGAGATAGAGGTGGGAAGATAATAGAGAGGCATTGCTAAGGGTGGGTGGGACAGATGGGAGGGTTAAAGAGGCATTGGGGAGGGTGAGAGGAGAATTGGGGAGTGTGAGAGAGGGGATGAGAGACAGAGGGGGGAAAGTTAGAGGGCGAGGAGGAGAGTGAGGCTGGTGGAGGAGAGTGAGGCTGGAGGAGGGTGAGAGGAGAATTGGGGAGGGTGAGAGGAGAATTGGGGAGGGTGAGAGAAGAAATGGGGGTGGTGAGATAAGAATTGGGGAGGGTGAGAAAGGGGACTGACTACCATAAGGAGCAAGAAAACAGGTCATGTGGCAGGTGAGCCTTTGGCTGTTTACCACAAAAATGCCCTGGTTTAACCCCTTTATAACTAGAGCAATATGCAGTGCATTTCATTGCAATGCAGACCACACCCCTATGGTCTTCAATGGGTTAAAAAGTTATCCCATACTGGAGCTGATTTCCTGTTCCTTATAATCTTCACTTCCATGGTCTCCTCTCAGTCTCCCTTCTTCCTCAACCCGGCGAGGTCCTCTGCATCCTGAACCGGCTTCGGTTCTGTCCCACTGCCCCATCCTGACCTCAACGTGGTCAGCATAATGTGATTACACCACACTGACCCCATTGTCAGTCTGGCCTACCAAGAATGAACAGAAACCAGTTTTGTTTGTTGAGAACCCTGCCGGCTTCAGTCACACAGCATGCCTTTCAAGTAATGGACCCACAGGCCAGATTCAGCTTGCAGGCTGTATTGTACACACCAATGCACTAGGGAAGAATGGAGTAAGTGTGGGGCTCATACCTAGGATCTTCTTCCCCTTCAGCCACCAGGGAGGACTGGGCTGCCAGCCAGAGAGATGTAAATTTATGTCATAAGGGGGTGTGGCTTAATTGGGTAGGTGGGACTACTGTCCTTGAAGGGTAGTATCCTTGGGAGGAACAGGATGGGAAAGATGAGACGTGGGTGGGAAGTGGAATAGGACCAGAAGGAGGAGACGTGGGCGGGAAGTGGAATAGGATGGGAAGGAGGAGACGTGGGCAGGAAGTGGAATAGGATGAGAAGGAGCAGACGCGGGCGGGAAGTGGAATAGGATGAGAAGGAGGAGACGCGGGCGGGAAGTGGAATAGGATGGGAATGAGGAGACGCGGGCGGGAAGTGGAATAGGATGGGAATGAGGAGACGCGGGCGGGAAGTGGAATAGGATGAGAAGGAGCAGACGCGGGCGGGAAGTGGAATAGGATGAGAAGGAGGAGACGCGGGCGGGAAGTGGAATAGGATGGGAATGAGGAGACGCGGGCGGGAAGTGGAATAGGATGGGAATGAGGAGACGCGGGCGGGAAGTGTAATAGGATGGGAAGGAGGAGAGGCGGGCGGGAAGTGTAATAGGTTGGGAAGGAGGAGACGCGGGCGGGAAGTGTAATAGGATGGGAAGGAGAAGACGCGGGCGGGAAGTGGAATAGGATGAGAAGGAGAAGACGCGGGCGGAAAGTGGAATAGGATGAGAAGGAGGAGACGCGGGCGGGAAGTGGAATAGGATGGGAAGGAGAAGACATGTGCGGGAAGTGGAATATGATGGGAAGGAGGAGACGTGGGTGGGAAGTGGAATAGGATGGGAAGGAGGAGACGTGGGCGGGAAGTGGAATAGGATGGGAAGGAGGAGATGTGGGTGGAGTTTCAGAAGAAACTCACCACAGCCAGAGAATCAGCCTCTGTCCCCAGAGACCCAGTCATTTATTGTAAAAACCAGAGTCTCCGGGGCAGGTCCGGAGAGTTCCCAGGTATGGTGGGGCCCCAGGAAACAGGGGACGCTTTTTGACAAGGGGCCTCCTGCATTGTGGGGATATGGGGGACTCTGTTACGCCACTGGTAACAGCACACAAAACAATTGTATTCAAAGCCAGGACAAAATATTACAATGTACAAACACTAGGCCGTATTCAGGAAACTAAAGGGTGCAGTTCTGACGCAAACAACTGCACCACAGAGGACAAATAAAACATCCACTGAATTATCATTGAAGCCCCATATCAATACATCCAAAGAACTGGAAAAATGTGTGTAATGTAACAACAATTAACCCTATGTGTGCCAGTGGGTTATGCAACACATTGCAGAGCATTGCATATCCCACTTGCACTCACAGGGTTAATCCCACTAATACTAACACCATCCCCTGAAAATAAACACCTACCTGTAAGTCTGCTGTCCACCGGGGTCTTCAGCGCCCTGGTCATCCACTGTAAGCCTTATTCTTTAATCTTCTATCTTCAGTCATCTTCTTATCTTCGTTCTTCTCATCTTCTTTCTTTTTATCATCTTATATCATGCCACTATAAATTAAAAAAAAATGTTCAAATAAGGATTGCCCCCAAAGATATGGCTTAACTGTACACTGCTGCAACCCCCGCCAGTGGCGGCAGGAAATTAAAGAAAAAAATCACACCCCAAAGATATCTCTTGGGCCGTTGCCAGAGCCACACTGAGGGAAATTTTGAACAGGGACTGGCTTTTATATGGCCACTCTGTTCAAAATGGTTCCCATGCTACAATTGGCTGGGATGTGAGGTTATGCACTGCCCAGACAATCAGCTTCTAGTCGGAGGGATGAAGAACCCGCTAGAAGCTAATTGGCTGGGAGGTATTTGCGGGGTATGATTTTTTTGCCATGTTTTCCTACCAACGCTGGTAGCAGTGGCAGCATACAGTTATGGGATATCTTTGGGGCAATCCTTATTTGAACATGGGTTTTTTACATTTATTTGCAGTGGCATGAGTTTTCAGAAGAGGAGAAGAACAGATAAGAAGATAGAAGATGAAGAGTTACAGTGGATGACAGGTAACGTGTTACAGCTCTGGTTTATGGGTGTTAGGATAGTGTTAGGGATAGTATTGTTTCACTTTTATTATTAGGGGTAGTGTAGGGTTAGTGTTTAGGAGTGTGACAGTGTGTCAAACACTGAGCATTGGCGGTTTTCCTTTGATGTTCCCATTTCTCACTCAATTTAGCGTGAGTTTTGGGAACAAAAAAACACACTACAAACAATGGGCCACAAGTGAGGTTCTGGGTCCCAACGTTCATCGAGGTTCCTAGTGGAAGGGCAATTGGATTCCTACAGTAACACTGTGGGTGTAGCGTTTGGTATCCATTTTGCCCTACTGGCGGTTTTACCACTGAATATTGAATCGAGCCCTTAGTAAGTGAGAGACACACACCCAGTAAGAGGCAGACAAAGAGAAACACTTGTTGAGAGGCAGATAGCATCAGAGATACATTCAGTGAGGAAGACTCTGTGAGATACAGACTCAGACACACTCAGTGAGTGAGACTTGGCGTGAGAGACTCAGTGAGAGACAATGCATTGCACATCCCTCTGGCAATGAAAGGGGTTAATACTGTACATCATGTCCATGGAAGCAAACATTCACTATTACATTCACCTCTCCTGTGCCACGCCCCTTCCCAGTACTTGGCTGATCTAAATTTTCCCATTGAGAAAATGGATTCTTCATATTAAAGCCAAACCACCATCGCTCACCTGACCTGCAGAATCTGTTCAAGCCTCTGAGTCACAGGTTCTAACAAGGTTAACTCAGCCTTTCACCCTTGTGATGTAGATAAAATTGAGTACCCAGGACGTACTTGGAAACGAGAGACAGACAATCTCAATGTATCCTTCCTGGTAAAATATTCCTACAAAAAAAAATCGTAACCTTTTGAATGCCATAGGGGTACTCGACACATCGTACCCACCTGGCAACCAAAGGGTTAATGGTCACAGTAAATTCTGTGAGAAGTGATTCGGCAGAACTAATCTTAAACCCTTTCAATACTATAGGTGTGTGTAATACCTTGCATTGCCCACAAAGCTGGCAATGAAAAGTGTTAATACTGTACATCATGTCCATGGAAGCAGACATTTACTATTCCATTCACCTCTCCTGTGCCACGCCCCTTCCCAGTAATCAGCTGTTCTAGTGAAGCCAACCCACCATCTCTCACCTGACCTACGGTGCCAGATCAGGGCTCCATTTGTCAAGAAAACACTCCCCTAGGTTTTGGTGTTAAAATGTCTTGGGGAGCAAAGCCCTGGACCCCTATTACATGGGACTAAAGCGGTTAAATGTATCAGCCCCTTCACTGTTACCAATACTGCCCTTGTCTATCCCCTTTCGATATAGGTCCTTATGCTGAAAGCAAGAGATTAACAATCCTAGAGTAAACCAACAGCACTATAGGGGATAAACACACATTTTTCAAATCTCCATTTATTTAACTGCTTAAGGACCAGTGACGTGTGAGGACTGTCACTGATATATTTGCTTAAAGGGAAACTACCACCCCGCAAAACCTTATCTTAATTAAGTCTCCATCTGGTGACTAGCTGCTTAGTAGCGCTAGTTGCCAGAATTATTACCGGCCGGCTCCAAAAGGGACTGACAGCGCAGGCGCACGGACGTCACTATGGCTTCCTGCTACTGTCAGCCTCGGAATAAGTCGTAAATCATTTAAACCAGGTAATAATTCTGGCGACTAGCGCTACTAATCAGCTAGTCGCCAGATGGAGACTTAATTAAGATATAGATTTTGCAGGGTGGTAGTTCCCCTTTAAAGTACCGGCGACGGTCCTGTCATGTCAGATATTTTTACAGGAGCGCTGTGAGTAGTAGCAGGGTCTGAAATGACCGTTCCAAGACCAGAGAGGTCACTATCAGACCCCTTTCCACATTCTGGCACATCGCACGTCCTGTTTATCTGAAGCCCCCTGAATCATGACTCCTTCACTTAAGCTGCTACTATAATTGGCACACAATCACGTAAAGCAGAGAAGGCACTCGCACAGCTTTTAGTCTCATTAAATGCATCTACTCAAACTTACTACACCTGATCTTTTTTCTTACAACCAGTTTGTTTTACAGAAGTTTGGTATAGTAGTTGGGCATATAAGAGCTCTGTTCTTGGCTTGGTCAGATAAATCAGCACAAGTATTTTACTCTCAGGTTCAGAAAATCACCACTGTCCACCCTCTTGTGCTGCTAGAACCGATAAATGTCCTCTAGAGGGGTGGAATAAATTATTGGGTAGGAATAATCATGCAAACCCTTTGAAGATGGAGGCTACTACTGATTTGGAAATGTGACGTGTCCTCTTTAAAATCTTTTTAATTATGAGTTAGCACATAATTATAGAATTTGTAAATCTAAAAAGGTATATTACACATACTTTTCTTTTTCAGTTACATGGTAAGTTAGGTTGCAAAAAGACACAAGTCCAAGAAGTTCAACCTTTGCCTCATTGTAACTCTGAAAATTAAAATTATATAAGCCTTCCCGACTCCAAAATTGGTATCTGTCTGTTTCCCATGACTTATATATACACAATATAACCCTGTATGTTCCCTTCTGCAAGAAATGCATCTAATCATATGTATCCATTCCGTTGCCATATCCTTATGCAAGGAATGCCACAATTTAACAGACCTTACTGTAAAAAATCAAACACCCTTTCTCTGCTGAAGTTGATACCTCCATTCCTCTAATTGTAAGGAGTGAAACCTAGTTATTTGATCAGGCCTTGGAATGAAAAGCTCACTAGAGAGATCATTGTATTGACCTCACATATACTTGTATAATGTATCAACATCCCCTTTATGGCATCTTTTCCTTAGAGTAAAGAAAGCGAGTTTGTCTAGATGTTCTTAAGACTTCAAGTCCTCCATTCCCTTAATTAATATTGTTGCTTTTCTCTGATTCCCTCCAGTTATAGAATATCCTTTTTCAGAACAGATGCCCAAAACTAGACTGCATATTCGATGTGAGGTCTTACCAGTGATTTGTACAGTCGCAAAATTGTTATTCACTCTAACTTCAATACTCTTTTCTTTTACATTAAATATGGAACACAGGAACCATGAGGTTGAGCTCCCTTTCTCCAGAGGGTAAGACACTTAAAAAAAGACTGTGTCTTTGAGGCGGAAACTGCCCCGTCCTCCTCAACCCCCACCTTAACACCCCAGATTCAAGTGGTCTCACAAGAAAGAGGAGTTCATGGTCCGCTCTTAGTTTTTAAACCCTTTGAGGGCCATGGTCCTTTTAAACTTATTTCAGATGTATCCATGGGTTTTCATAACTTTTTACTTATTCATAGTTATTTCAACTTTTTGGTGCGCAGCCACTTTAAGCAGCTGGAGCCTGTGAGGCAGCCATCTTAACTCATAGACTTCAATGGGAAAAGTTGTGTGGGGTATCTTTCACCCATTTATGTTACAATGGTCACAGTGGGTTCTTTCTTCTGCTCTGGTCAAGTGCTATTACATGATCAATATTATTACTGTCCACTGATATGACTTTCCCCATGTTTTGCAGCTGTGGAGCCACTGGTTGGCTGGTATACAGTAAAGAGGGGAAACTACATAGCCCAGAATAATCTGCTTCCTGGGCTTTTTATTTATTTATTTTTTAATTCAGGGGTGTCACAACCCCCCCCCCCCCTCCAACTCATTGTTTCTAATGCTGGGCTTCCATAGGAATATTCTGGGTCCACCCATACAGGCAAATTGATCTTTAGCTAGTTAGGGGAAACATCTGATGAGGAGATTGACCTGGAAGATATGGACTATTCCTTGCCCTTTGGGGCTCATCAGTGGTGTTGGAGTCCTCTAATGGAGAACCTGTCTCTCTGGATATCTTCCAGAGAAGCAATAAAAACTGCTCAGTCTTTCCTCCTAATAGTACCTTAGACCAAGTCCTACTGTGGTATGGGAAACATCAGATAAGAGGATTTTCCTTAATAAGCCCTTCTCTAAAATATACCCCATTACTACTGAGACTAGCACAGTGAGCTTCCACTCCTGTGATTGACCCCTACTCCCCCACCCCATTTCTTGCTTGGCCAAGAATACAGCTCTTCCATTGATAGATGCTGCAGGCTTTAAGGACCATGCTGACAAAAGCCTTAATGCCTTGTTCAAGGCACATTTTGCAGCCACGGGGGCAGGTCTGTGAAATTTTTACTCCTGCCTCAGTCAATAGAGCAATAGCTGTCTGGGGTGAACAGCTTTCTGAAGGTATACATACGGATGTTCCTAAGGAGGAACTTTTGATCTTGGTTGCCAATATTTTGGAAGCAAATGCACACCCTCACTGAAGCGGTCTTTCATGCTGCCAGGCTTTCTGCTAAGGCCTCGGCTTTATCTGTTGACACACCGCACCTTGTGGCTGAAGTTTGGCCTGTGGACCAATCCTCAAAGAAATTTCTAGTCTCCTTCCCTTTGCGGGCAAGAATCTCTTTGGAGCTCAGCTGAACAAGGTCATCAGTGATGCCACTGGAGGAAAGAGCACTCTTATGCCCAAATTTCTTCTAAGCACCCCTTTTTTGTAAAGAAGATATGTAAATGTTGCTCTCCCCCACCAGTTCAGGGAGGAGAGGGTTCAACTCTCTCAAGTCTCCCAGGTTTGCCCTACCCCAAAGCCGAAACAGGCTTGACAGAGCAAGAAGTCTGCTCAGAAGCCTAAGTCTGTCAAGCTATCCTCCACATTAATCGCTGAGTCCTGGTCTGTCCTTGCCTAGGGGGGTTTCCTCCATCTTTTTCAAGACACCTTGGCATATTCTGTTTCAGAAGTATACCGCATAGACTTTAAGTCCCTTCCGTCATTCCGGGTTTCCCTCCCTTGAAGCAGCTACAGTTGGGTAGCCGTGCCAGTCCTGCAGAGTAAAATTCCTAGGAATATAGGTCAAAGGGAACCCTTGCAGTAAAGTCACAACGTAGATTCTATTCCAAAAGAATACAGACATTTATTGGAAGTGGCCAGGGTTTATATCACCACATTGTCAGAGGAAGTGGATGTGACATGCAATCAGATTAATACAATTAACACATAGCACAATGACAGCAGGTTTTACAGACAACCACGACACCAGACTAATTTCATCACACAGACAATGGTGAATACACAACAGTGGTGAAGGGAGTAGGGAAGTAGCCCCTAATCAAACTTGGTCCAGACAGTGGGACACACAATGGAAGACCATAACATGGTAACACACAAAAATACAATTTAACCCCTGCAGTCCCATGTAAGATTGTAGTCCAAACAATTTTGTAAAACTGGGTTCCAGAATCTGTTACATGTATTACAGATGCACTTACACTCCTCAACTGGACTTTGGTAATGGTCTCAGGTCCATTACAGACTTCAAGTTCCTCCTGCCTCATTTCTTCTTTTTGTCATGGGTTCCTAGAGACCCTGAGCAACTGTGTCTATTTATAGACACCACCTCCTTCCTCTTGGACAAGCAGGTCCTGGTTCCTGTCCCAGCCCAGGAGAGCCTTTCTGGTTTTATTCCAACATTTTTTGTGGTGCCCATAATGGATGGTATCTGCTGTCCAATCCTGAACTTGAAATGCCTCAACCACTATGTGGTGGCGATGAGCTTCAGGATGGAGTCTTTGCTCTCTGCCATCTCACTGGTGTGTCCAGGTGAATTTCTAGCTTTCTCAGATCTTCAGGATGCCTACCTGCATATCCCTATTCATCCAGACCACCATTTCATTCACTTTGCTTTCGCATGCAGGCACTACAGGTCACTGCATTGTCCTTTGGCCTGGCTTTGGTTGCATACATCCATTTGTAGGGAATCTACTTGAGTCCACGAATGGATGATCTTCTGATCAAAGTTTCTTCAAAAGAAATTCTGGCAGTCCATGTTCAGGAGTGTGCCTGCATCCTGGCGCTTCCCAATTGGGTCCTCAGTCTCATGATATCCACTCCGCCTCCATCCCAGACCATGTTCTTTCTGGGAACGAGGTTCGACACCTTTCAAGGGTGAGTGTTCTTAGTGGAGGACAAGACCTAGATCCTGTTTCAGGATGTATTTCGAGCCTTATCATGGCCCTCAGCAAAAAAAAAGGATTACATGAGGATCCTGGGACTCCTGGTATCAGCCCAGGTAGTGGTTACTTATTCCCAGTCCCACACAAGGGGACTCCAAATGGATATTCTCAGAAGCTGGTTTTGATAGAGCTCTCACCTGTCTCACTCAATGACCCTGTCCCCCTGCATAAGGGAGGACCTACATGGTGTCTACATCTTCCTCATGTGACACAGGAACATCCTTTTATAATACTGGAATGGAACCTGGACACAACAGACAGCAGCTTGAGGGGTTGAGGAGTACCCTGACAGTTCAAGAACTGTGGGCCAGAAAGGACAGCCTTCTATCAATTAACATCCTGAAGATTTGTCGACCCCCTTGGTACTCCTTCACTGGTCTCAAGTACTGATGGGAACACCAATATGAATTCAGACAATTTGACGACAGTAGCTTACTTCAACCACCAAGGAGGAGCTCAAAGCGAGTCAGCCTGAATGGAGGTTTGAGAACTTCTTCAGTGGGTGGAAACTCACGTTCCAGCCATCTCAGCAGTCCACGTCCCAGTGGTTGAAAACTCTGTGTAAGACTTTCTCAGTCCTCAAGATCTGGATCCAGGCAGATGGGAACTAAACCAGGAAGTGTTCAAACAGTCCATCTTTGGGGCCTTCCATTGTGGAACTGATGGCCTCTTACAAGAACAGGAAAGTCCCTCTGTTCTGCACAAAGGCAAAGGATCCATTGGCCTTTGCGATGGACTTCCTCTAATCCCCAGGGTGATAAGAAATATCAAGATGGAGAAGGCTCTGGTCATCCTATTAGCTCCCTCCTTGTCCTGGTTTGCAGATCTTCTCAATCTGTCCATTGAGGAACAATGGTTCTCCTTCCTCCAAGACCAGATCTCCTGACTTATGGACCTATCTCGTATCAGCAGGTAAAAAGGTTAGCATTGATAGCCAACATTTTGAGATGAAAAGATCTCTTGGAGGATGCCATTTCCACAATGATACAGGCTACAAAGCCTATTCCTTTCAAAGCTTATAATAGGATATGGTACATCTTTAACCAGATGTGCACTGATAAGAATGTGTCTGCTTAGACCATTTATCTTCCTATGGTCTTGACTTTTTTCCAGGACGGTGTAAACAAAGGCCTCAGTCTGAGGGGTATCCTTTTGAAATGTCGCATGAAAAATATTGTGTGGCTGGAAGCCGCATTAACCATGTTGCATTGTTTAAAATGGCGACATGAGAACCTCGCACTGCATAAAAGAGCGAGGTTCCCATGTCGCCTCTTTATACGTTGCTACTGTGGTACCGGCATACAGCTCCCATCATCCTTACCTTGCCATGCTATTGTTAATGCATTCTTCTCCTATATATGTTTCTACTCCTGATGTGCTGCCTGTTCTTCAAATGTTACTGGGGCCTCTTATACACAATAATCTGTTGATGATGTTCCACAGCGCTGCACCGGCTTTTTCTCCCCACTCCGCCTGTCATTCTATGTTGTATCTCTGTCCCCTGCTCCGTGGTTTAGCTGTCTTTTCAGCACCCGTATAGAGCTCCTGTAGGACCCTAAATTGTTGTCCATGGACTGCCTGTACAACACCACGGAGCAGGGGAGAGAGAGAGAGACAGCTCAGAACGACAGGTGGAGCAGGGAGAGAGAGCCGGTGCAGAACTGTGGAACATCATCAACAGATTATTGTGTATAACAGGCCCCCGTAACATTTGAGGAACAGGCAGCACATCAGAAGTAGAACATATATAGGAGGAGAATGTATTAACAATAGCATGGCAAGGTAAGGATGATGGGAGCTGTATGCCGGTACCACGGTAGTGACGTTTAAAGAGGCGACATGAGAACCTTGCGCTTTTATGCAGCGCAAGGTTTTCATGTCGCCATTTTAAACAATGCAACATGGTTAATGTGGCTTCCAGCAGCATGATATTTTTGATGCAACATTTCAAAAGTGAACTGTCTAAGGTCAGTTAAGGTACAGATCTCATCCCTTCCAATCCTCTTCCAGATTTTTTCCAGATTTTAAGATTTTTCTTCAAGGGGTGCGCACGTCTTCCCCTGCTTTAGGGATCCCATGCCCCATGGGATCTTAACCTGTTTTGGGTGCTCTTCAGAGACCTTCCTTTGAACCTCTTGCATTGGTGTCTTTGAACTTTAATGCTGAAAATGGCTTTTCTTTTAGCCATAGTTTCTGTTAGAAGAGTTGCTGAGCTACAAGCTTTAAATTGTAAGCCCCCTTTCCTGGTGTTTAACCATGACAAGGCAGGATTTGGTACTTCTCAAGGTTTTTTACCTAAAGTTGTTTCTGACTTTCATATCAACCAGGAAATTGTTCTTCCTTCCTTTTGTCCAGATACTTCTTCCAAACAGGAGAAGGACATTCGCCTGTTGGATGTGGTTCAATGTCTGAAGTATTTTGTGCAATGTACACAACCATTTAGAAAGGCAGATTCTCTTTTTGCCATTCCTGAGGGTCCTTGAATCAAAGTTACCATATGCCAGACGTATGTTATCAAGAAGAAACTGTTCCTTTCTGTTTCACTTCATATTCCACCAGAGCTGTGGGCGCCATCTAGGCCTACAGAAATCAGGCCTCTGCTGAACAGTGGCAACATGGTCCTCCTTGCACACATTAACTTTGTTAAAGTTCTAGCCTCGGCTTAGGCCAGTTTTAGCCGGAGGTTTCTTCAGGCGGTTATGCCTGTTTAAGGAGTCCCATTCTTTCTTTCTACCACATCCTGTACAGTAGTTTGAGCCATGTCGGCTCTTGTTTGGTTTAAGGTGATAGTTCAGTGTCCATTGACACCTGAGGTTACAAGGCACCAGTTCAGTCCTGTGGTATACTGGTATCCTATAGGAAGAGTTTTTTTCTCTTTTTTCCTCCCTGGAATCTTATGGGTGCTTTTGGTATAGCCCCATAATTCCTGTGTTCCATATTGGCTGTAAAAGAAAATATGATTTTAGCAAATTTACAGTTAGATAATTTTGGAATATAGGACTCCTACCCTGTGAAAAAAAAACTAAAAAAAATGTTTTCTTCCCTGGGCAGAGTCATACTCTTGATGTCTTTGTTTAAGGGGTTTCCTTCTTTTCTTCCCGCTTTTGGTACATTTCTGAGACACTTTGCTATACGTGAGTCGGGGAGATTAAGCTGGAGGAAGAGGAGGAAATCTCTGCCTCAAAGACAGTCTTTTTTTTTTTTTTTTTTTTTTAAGTGCACTGCCCTCTAGAGGAAGGGAGCTCAACCCCATGATTTCTGTGTTCCATAAAAACTAAGCGAAAAGGATTTAATGGTACGTTCACTAAAATCCATTTTTTATACTCAAGACAGTACTTTGTTTTTGCTAATGCAGTTTGACACAGATCATTATTTCGAAATTAACAAGAGCTCCAAGATTTTTCTCTAGCAATGAGTCTCCTAGAATGATTCCATTATGTTCATAAGTAGCATTATGTTTTATTAATCACAAATGGATAACACTTTTCTGCATTGAAATTCATATTCTATTTGTTTACACAATCTGCCACTTTATGTAAATTCCTCCATAGACAGCAAACATCCTGCTCTGAATTTATTATCCTGCAAAATTTAGTGTTATCTACAAATATTGAAATTTTGCTTTCGATATACATTTTCAGGTAATTTATAAACATGTTCGAAAAACAGTGGACTAAATACTGAACCTGGTACTCAACTCTCAACTTTACCTGTACTGGAGAATTTTCCATTTATACCACATCTATCCTTGCCTTTCAACCAATTTTCTATCTAGCTGCAAAAAGTTATCCCCTGGATCTAATGTTCTTATTTTCTACACCAGCCTTCTGTTTAGCAAAAAAATATATAGTTAGTACTTGCTTTACCATTGTCTAGGTTGCTATTTACTTCTTCATAGAAGCTCAATAAATTTGTTTGCCAAGATGTATTCCTCATAAAACCATGATGCCTCCTGCTAATAATTTTATTCTTCATAGTGTAATCCTGAATATAATCCCTTATTATCCCTTCGGGCAGGTTTTCCACTACCGAGGTCAAACTCACAGGTCTATAATTCCCAAGTTCTGTTTTTGTTCCCTTCTTAAATAAGGCACTACGTTGGCTTTACACCAATCTGGAGAGAGAGTCTTTAAAGGGATAGTAATACTTAAAATGTAAAAAAAAAATATGTTGTAGGGTTTATCCCCCTGAGTAAAATAAGGGTACTCCCACTGCTGAAAGGTGTTTCATTCAAAAGCTATTAATTTTCAAAGTTGAATTTTTTTAGGTGCAATATCACAGTGGCCTGAAATTGTACAGTGGCGCTGTTGCTACACCATCCTATGGAGATTTATGGTCCCGGGACCAGAGCTGTCCATAAGATCGTGTAGCAACAGCGCCACTGTACAATTTCAGGCCACTGTTATATTGCACCTAAAAAATTCAACTTTGAAAATTAATAACTTTTGAATGAAACACATTTCAGCAGTGGGAGTACTCTTGTTTTACTCAGGGGGATAAACCCTACAACATATTTGTTTTTACATTTTAAGTATTACTATCCCTTTAAAGAATAAAACCAGTGGTCTTGCTAACACAGTCCTGATTTCCAGGACAACCCTTGTATGTGTTGCATCAGAATCAGGTGCTTTGTCAGTCTATTGTGTCCAGTCTTCCCTTGACCCTTTTTTTTGTGTAAACCTTATATCTTATAATGTTATGGTTGTATGCATTATTTGTTGAGGCTCTTCTACCATTTCTCATTCCCTTGTATATACCGATGAAAAGAATGTGTTCAGAACAGCAGCCTTTTCCTTATCCTCCCTAATCAACTTGCCCCCTATCATTTTGAAAGGTCCAATGTACTCCTTTTCCTAAAGGGATAGTAACCTCGAAAAAAAAGTGCAGGCAAATTTATAGGTACAATTTAAACATACTTATTGCCCTCATTCCCATAACGGTTTGAGAGATGTAATAAAATAAAGGTCTCCGCTTCCTCCCACTTCTCATGTGTCCGCTGTATAGCGGAAGTCATACGTTCCTGCTTCTGGGACCAGAAGGCGGCTCTTCAGGAGCGCTGTCATTGAGATATCTAACTATAATTATTTCATCAGTATGGTCTACAACAGTGTTTCTCAACTCCTGTCCTCAGGACCCACTAACAGGCCAGGATTTGATGATTTCCTTGTCAGAGCACAGGTGAGTTAATCAATGTGAATGAGCCTCACCACACCTGTGCTCTAGCAGAGGAATCCCTAAGTGCTGGCTTGTTAGTGGCTCCTGAGGACAGGAGGTGAGAACCACTGGTCTACAACGTGTGCCTGGCTTGCAGGCACACGTTGTAGACCATTCATATGAAGTAATTATAGTTAGATATCCCAATGTCAGCACTCCTGAAGAGCCGCCTAAAGTTGGTCGACCAGATTCTGTCTCTCACAGCTTGTCAGGCAGAAAGGGGAGGGAACGGAGACATTTATTTTATTATATCTCTCAAACCATAACAGTTTGAGAGATGGGAATGAGGGCAGTAAGTATGTTTTAATTGTACCTATAAATTTGCCTGTACTTTTATTTCGAGGTTACTATCCCTTTAAGTTTTTTCTATTTCATTCTTTGAAGAAAAAAAAAAACAAACAAAAAAAAAAACACAAACAAACAACCTTTTTTGGCTTAGTTTTGCTCTTTCTATTTTTGCTAGCCTAACTGCATTTTTGCAATCCTTGATCCACTCCCTGTATTTCAACAAATAATTGTCTGTTCCTTCAGACTTAAATAGTTGAATTTTTTTCCGTGTCATTTCCTTCTTTACAACTGCATCTAAACACACTGGTTGTGATCGACATTTTTTACATTGGTTCCCCAGGGGTGCCTGACAGGTCCTTCTGGACAAAAAAATATAAATCGCTATAATGAACCATTAAAGCTTATATGGGCTCTGCTATAGTCTAAAGAACGAGACGTCAATATTTCATTTTACACATTTTACATTTATTAACATAAATTCAGTGTATACATGTAGCACTTGAGATTAGACTAGACAGAGGCAGAAGGCAACTCACATAGGGACGTGTTAAGCACAAGATTTGGCCTGCAGGTCTCCAAGCTTATTTAATGAAATGCTCTTAGGGGTATGCATATAAAAAAGCTGTAAGTAAAGCAAATCAACAGCAACAATTAAAAAAACCTATGAATTTAAATTGAACTTTTAACCCCTTGGTTGCTAGAAAGGTTTCCAACATATTGCTTTGCAAAACGTTAGAAACCTCTCTAGCGCCCAAGAGGTTAAGAATTTAAATTTCTTCATGTTCCTTATAGTGCAGTTAGTTTGCTCCAGAACAGTTTCATTTTCACCTTTATAAATATGACCCTTAGTGTGTTTTAACCCCTTAACGACCCTTGACGGTCATAGTACGTCAAGGGTCAATTTGACTTAGCGACCGATGACGTACTATGACCGTCATCGAGTTCCGGGCTCCCCCTGCGGCTGCACGCCGTTCGGGGAGTCCGGAACTCAATGGAGCAATAAAAAAAATTACTCCGTGGTCGTTAAGTCGCGTCCGCATTCCCCGGTCGTTAAGGGGTTAAGAAATATTGCATTACTGGTTTTTACGGCCACGCATTGCAGACATTATCATACCTCCCCAGTGACCCTCTTTGAGACCCAAATCCCTCTGTCCCTCTTTCCCACCCTGGTGTCCCTCTTTTTATGATATCAGACAATGTGGTGTGTATATAAGTGTATCACCCTGGTGTCCCTCTTTTTATGATATCAGACAATGTGGTGTGTATATAAGTGTATCACCCTGGTGTCCCTGTGTTTAGGAGATCAGACTGTGTGGTGTGTATATAAGTGTATCACCCTGGTGTCCCTGTGTTTAGGAGATCAGACTGTGTGGTGTGTATAGAAGTGTATCACCCTGGTGTCCCTCTTTTTATGATATCAGACAGTGTGGTGTGTAGATAAGTGTATCACATTGCTCTACAGCAATAAAACTCACATTGTTTGTTTAAATGTCAGTAAATGTGTTTATAAATTAGTGTAAATAAAATACATTGGTCTTATTATAGGTCATTTAATAGGATATACAAGGAGGTGACAATAGGTCATGAAATAGCCAACAATTCTTGGTAATGCCCCACCCGCCAGCCACGCCCCCAGCAACACCCCCTAAAACACAAGTGTCCCTCTTTGGCAATTTGAAATGTTGGGAGGTATGCATTATGGTGCACATTGCTGTACAGGGAAGAGGAGATAATTTACCTCTCTTAAAATGCACACTGTCCCTATTTTCATCCCCAAAAATCACAAGTACTCTTTCTTTTGACTCAGTGCGTAAGTCCCTTTATACTTTCTGTTCCACCTTAACCCATCAGGAGTGAGAGAGGTCTCTACTGCATTGCAAAGAACTGTGCTCGAGTCTTCTCTAATTTCCAAGGGGATAATTAACTTTTTTCACCCCCTATTTAGCCTAACCATATGTACCACAGTTTGGTGGACTTGTGGGTAACAGATGCGGCCCTTGGGGTCAATCTGGTTGTCTGCCACTAATACTGGAGTATTGCTTCACTTATATTAAAGGAGACGGAAAGGGAAGGAAAGGGTAGTAAGAAGTGGCCTTCTAAGTACATGTGGTTGTCTACCAGCTATGAGAACGGAGTTCCCACAGCTTAAATCACTAGCTTTCACCTACAGACTGATCTACAGGGCTGGGTGACATCAGCACCTCACTCTGCTCTTATGGCAATGCTCTATTCTCTCCAGAGGAGCCCATTGTTGGTGGATTCACAAGCACAGGACTCCAGAGGAGAGGATAGCAGTGTTGTTACCTTTCAAGTGCTGAGTTAGGTGCTGACATCACCCAGCCCTGCAGACCACAAAGAGGTGCAAGATGATCGGTGAATGAAAGTGTTTTAATTAATGCGAACTGTTAGGCTACTTCTTACTTCCATTTACACTCCCTTTATGTGAAATCAGAGTAGATTTATTACCACACAAACTGCAGTACAACAAGGCTGTTATATGGTGGTAAATCTACACCAATTTCACTTAAAGTGGAACTAACACCTTTAAAAAACTTTGTTGATTTTGAAAGAGCTGTCAATAATAGAATTTTAGTGTTCTTACCTGTTAAATATTTTACTTTTTAGTCCATATGGAACGCAGGTACCTTGGGGTTGAGTCCCTCCTCGTGGAGGGCAGGGCACATCACAAAAGACTGGGTCTTTGGGGTAGAGACTTCCTTCCTATCCTCCAGTTCAACCCCCCGCCTTCCCAGAATTCAAATGACAATAGCTACAGCAAAATAACTAAGCGGATCAGAAGAAAATAAAATCTCCCAGAACTTAGACCCTAAGAGGACTCCATTGCCCGGGAAAGTAACACAAGTAAGGTTTATCTCTGGGTGGGAGACCTGTGTTCCATATGGACTAAAGAAAAAATGATTTAACAGGAAAGAACATTAAAATCCTGTTTTTACTTATGCCCAATATGGAACGCAGGTACCATGGGGATATACCAAAACATCCTAAGATTCCAGGTAGGGCAAGGATTGCCCACACGTCCCTAGGATACCAGAGTTTCCTAGGACTAAACTGGATGTGAATAACCTTATGTGTCAACTGACACCAGATTAGCACAGCACACCAAAGAGTTAACAGGGCTCAAGAAATACTTATCAACAACTGGCAGTAGAGAAAAGAAAAAGAGAGATCCCTAAATGGGCAAGACTTCCTGAAAACCTTCTGGCCAAAGCTGGCTTCAGCCGAGGCCAAAATATTGATGCAATAGTGCTTGGTGATAGTATGCACGGAAGATCAAATCACAGCACTGCACAGTTGTTTGATTCTTGTAGGCCCAAGAAGCACCCACAGATCTGTTGGAATGTGCTGTGATCTTTAGGGGAACCGGCTTCTTCCTGATCTTGTACTGATGACTTATAGTAGCCTTATTTCAAGAAGCAATGGTGTCCTTGGATGCAGCCTGACCCACCTTAGGCTCCTCAGGGATGACAAAAAGAATCAGCCTTATGGAAGGGCTGAGTATAGTGCACATAAAACAGCTGGAGATCCCCTCTCATGAGTGGATGAAGAGTCAGGGCAAAAAGAAGGTACAACTATCTCTTGATTGATATGAAATTCAGAGACAACTTTAGAAAAAAAAAACTCCTGAGAGGTATGGAGTACTGCTTTATCCTGGTGAAAATACAGGAATGGAGGTTTGCAAGACAGGGCTTTCAACTTAGCTCCCCTCAGGACAGAGACAACTGCCAGAAGAAAAGTCATCTTCAGAGTTAGCTGAATCAAAGAGATGGAGGCCAGAGGTTCAAAAGGAGGTCTCTGAAGGATGCCTAAGACTGAACTGAGGCGTGGGGTCCTGAAAAGGAAGGAAAAGTGTGAGCCAGCCCCTTCAGAAGTCTTCACTTCTGGGATTACAGCGATACGTCTCTGAAAAAGAACAGAGAGGGCTGTGATATGAACCATGAGGTAACTCAAACTGAGACCCTTGTCCTGAAGGAAGGACAACACCATGGGAAGGTCAAAGACCAGTGAGGACATGTTCTTGTTTACACACCATAGGTGAAAAATAGACCAGACCCTATCTATGCCTTAGAAAAGACTGGCTTCCGAGCCTGGAACATGGTGGAAATGATGTCACTGGAGAAACGTTTCCTCTTCAGAAAGGTGGCCTCAAAAGCCATGCTGGGAAGGCCAGTTTCTCCACATCCTCGTACCACAAGGAGCCCTGAAGTAACAGATTATTATTATTATTCTTTATTTATATAGTGCCAACTAATTCTGCAGCTCTGTATAACTGGGAATAGCCATACAGAGGTATTAAATAGTACAATCAAATGTGGAGAACAGAAGGATCAGAGGGCCCTGCTCACGAGAGCTTACAAAATGGGCCATGCTCAGAAAAGTAAAGGGCACCAGTGACTTCTTAGAAGAAAAGGGTGTGGAAACAGAAAATGTTGAGGATTTTCCTGAAAATCTGGCCACATCAAAAAGAGCCTCAGTAATGTAAGCATTGGCTTCCATGATGTGGGCCACCGAAATCAGCATGTCCTCCCTAGGTAAAACAGCATGTATAGCTTCTGAGCTGCTCACCCCTTACAGCGATGGCCCTATTGACCCAGGAAGAAGCAAAAATAGGCCTCAGTGCTGCCCTGGTGGGCACCAAGTTGGCCTTGAATAAGGAAACCAAGCTTCTTATTGGCCTGGTCCTTCAGCCCAGCAGCATTATCAGGGGAAGGCAGTGTTCTTCACCAAGAGCAAGTTGGGGGGAGGGAAGTCGAGTCAGTGGCAGATGGAGAAGCCTACAGTGCCAAAGCCTCAGGAGTAAAAGAGTATAGCTTAGAGAAGTGTTTATTAAAGGAAATGTCTCTTATCTGGAATTTTCCACTCATCCATAATCTGATCTGATCAAGAGTGTTATTGGGCGCGGGGGGGGGGGGGGGCAGGAGAATCCTTTTTGTGCCTCTGGAAAATGTCCGAATAGGTAGATTTCTCCATCTGCATTTTCAGAAACCTTAAGGAACTCCAACACCATCATGATCAGTCCCTCAACAGTGGGTATCGGATCAGCCTCATAGGAATCTCCATAAGAGAAGGAAGAGTCCATGTCCTCATCATCCCCTGAGTCCAGTTTTTCCCCAGAGGATACCCCTATAACCTGAGTATGCCCCTAATACAGGTCCACATGTTTAAAGGTAGGCAAAGGTTTCCAAAAATAGAGAACCTCCTAAACTGTAGAAGGGATTTTTACCACTGCGGAAAGCAGCGTTTTAACCCATGAAGTCTCTTGTTCAGTGCTGGAGAGACCTGGAGGAGTGGTAGGGGATACAGCACAAGATGGGCACAGCGACACAGAGTATTCCTTTGGATCCTGAACCATTAGCCTTGGATTTCCCCATATTCCGCTTAGAAGTCAGACATGTCCAAAACAGAGTGTCTAAACCTAGCTCAACTAGGTTAAATATCCCCCCGTTTAAAGCAAAGCCCCCAGAAAGACAGAAAAAGTACTTATCTGGTATGCAAAGGGTTAAACTGGAAAAGAGCGTCAGCCTCTGGGTGGGATAAGCTAGACAGAAAATGGCCCCAGTAAGTGTGTCAGTTGGAAGAACTGTAGTTTTCTCTCTTGCTTGATGCCAGGCAATGCTTGTTACTCTGTCTATGGCAAGCTCTGTGGACACGCAGACACTGTACTGGACACTACAACATAAAGAGACAAGAAGACAGAGCCCTCTCTGAACGCTGTAAACCAAACGTTTGCAGAGATATGTCCCAAATAAGTATGTCCCATAGAAAACAATGGAGCAAGGATGGCTGTGGGCAGGCTTTGGTTCTTAAAGGGATAGTAATACTTAACATGTAAAAATATACATACTGTAGTGTTTATCCCCCTCAGTAAAAAAGGGTACTCTCCCTGCTGAAAGTTGTTTTATTTAAAAGTTATTACAGCTCAAAGTTGAATTTTTTTAGGTGCAATATCACAGTGGCCTGAAATCGTACAGTGGTGCTGTCGTTACACCATCCTATGGTCAGCTCTGGTCTGTAGACCATAAATCTTCATAGGATGGTGTAGCAACAGCGCCACTGTACATTTTCAGGCCACTGTGATACTGCACCTAAAAATTCAACTTTGAGCTGTAATAGCTTTTGAATAAAACACCTTTCAGCAGTGGGAGTACTCTTGTTTTACTCAGGGGGATAAACCCGCTACATCAGTGGTTCTCAACCTGTGGGTCGGGAGCCCTTTGGCCAGGGGTCGCCTAAAACCATCAGATATTTATGTTTCGATTCATAACAGTAGCAAAATTACAGCGATGAAGGAGCAACAAAAATTATTTTACTGTTAGGGGTCGCCACAACTTGGGAAATTTTATCAAAGGGTTGCGGCACTAGAAAGGTTGAGAACCGCTGCCCTACATCATTTTTTTTTTACATTTTAAGTATTACTATCCCTTTAAAGGTGCTGTTGTGTAAAAATAAATTTAAAACTAAAAGAAGAAACAGCCCAAAACCCCCAATGGGATACCTGGGGGAGTGAAAAAACAAATGTAATAGTAGTGGGGGAGCAGAAATAAGTCCCCCAAAGCACCCAAACCCAATATACACCCACAATGAACCAACACTGCAGGGGCAGCAAGGAAAAGGTTAAACTACCACCAAATTACAGCAGTCATCTGACCCAATGAAGAGAAGAAAGAGAAAATAATGAGTGCATATATGTATAGTAGTGTGTAAAATAGCTCAGCATGGGACCTATAGGGGACCAAGGCACTCAAAGGGTTAATCTCAATCTTCTGACTTCAGGCAGCCATCATAAGCAAAGGGCAGTCTCTCAGAGAGACTCCTCCATGAGGAACACACTTTTCATAAAGTCTGCCTCCTCAGTACAAGAAAGGTTACACCTGGGAACTGGGCAATCCAACTCCAGGGAAGCCCAGTGATGGGATCCCACCTAATGGGAGACTATACATCCCAATATCTAAAGAAAAAAATAATAAAAACCTAAGAAAAACTAACAGGATGGCCACTGCACCTCCATCTGCTTCACAGGACACATGAATTCTGTGAAGGCGGCTGGTTGAGCTAGAGGAAGAGTCTCTATTCCAAAGACCCAGTCTTCTGTGATGCGTCCTACAGGAGGAGGAGGGACTCAACCCCATGGTACCTGTGTTTCATATCGGATGTAAAAATAACATTTGTGTTAGACATTTTCTATTTAAAACAATAATTTGAGGATAATTGCCTTTATTTACTTGTCAGGTTTATGTAAAAGAGGCAATACTGGCTGACATGACAGAAAATACTAACACCTCACACAACTGGCCGATCTGCATAAAAGGCAATGATGCAGATCCTGTCAAAATGGAGGCTCCCACTGAAGTGAGAACTTGGACATGTGACAGTTCCACAGTTTATACTGAGGACAGCATGGAAAGTGTACTTGTCAGTTATATCTGTATTCATTGCTATGCTGGGGCCTATATGAAGGACAAAAAAAGTAAATCAGACTGTGTAACAATTTATAGGGCTACTTAATAGACTGGCATCTATAGGGTCAATGTGGATGACCTGTACGTTTGCATTTTAAAGCAGAACTTTCACCTGCAATAAACCCTGGGTCATGTTATTAGTGCAGTGTAAATGTGTCTAGATTGCCAGCTTTATATTGTAAGTCCATAGTTATTGAGAAATTTGCTGTAAAAATTACATTCATGGACCCATTTCCACATTCTGTGAGACAGGGTAACTGCGGCACAGTGGCACAAGACTTCCCAGTCCTGAAATTCTCCTCCCACCTCCCTCCCAGCTCTACCACAAATCGTGTTCATGCTTCCCTCTTTACAACAAACTCCGTTTATCATTATACTGAGCTTGCAAGAGGTGGGACCAGAGTTCCACAACTGGGAAGTACTGCTCCGTAGGGCCATAGTTAGCCTGTGCCGCAGAATGAGGGAATGGATCCAGGAATGTAATTTTGACAGCAAGTTTCTCAATAACTCTGGATTTACAATAAAAACAAACTGCCGATCTAGACACCTTTACACTGCACTAATGATATGTCCCAGGGTTTATTGCAGGTGAAATTTCTGCTTTAACACACATATGCTGGAATTCACCACAGTGTGGGAAGAGCATTGTATCAGATTTGCTGCTCTTGGTCTCAATCACTAACAGATACCAAGGATTATCAATGATCCAACATATTTTCCTGCTTGTTTATGCGTGGCAGGGAAATATAATAAAAAATATGGTGACCATACAGCCATTCCTGCCATACATACATACGGTGTATCTTCTCCATAGATTTCTATGGGATTCGTCAGGCTGGACCTGGCGGATGGGAATGGCAGATCTAGCTATGAGCTCATTAATGGATAAGAGAGTATCAGGTATTATCTGACCATTGCCCACCCTACAGAGCCAGATTTAATACAAAGAATTGGAGCAAACCAACTCCAAGATAGGTGACAAATAAACTGTCCTACTGATTTAAATTCAGCTTTGAACTTCTTGAATGTTAGGTCTCCCACACATTGCTTCCTCACTTAAATTAATAGGAATTTTTTAAATGTTTTTTTGTCCTCTATGGAGCAGTTGGTTTGCCCCAGTCCTACTTAGTGCATCGGCCTCATACTGTTTTGACTTGGTAACCACATTCCGTAATAGAGTAACAGGCCTGGCAGTATATGGACGGAGCCTTCAAACACAAAGATATCACAAGTTATATTCACAAGCGGAGTCTGAAGTTCTGAAGGAAAGAAGGTGGTTGGACAGAGCTCAGCTGGGCTCTTCCAGATCACAAGAGTTCACTAGGCAAGCTCTTTACTAGACACTCAGCCTGGTTTTCCCCTTCCGTATGTGGAGGTCAGTCAGGGCTCAGCTAAGCTCTACCCGCTGGCTTGTGGAGATCAGTTATGGCTCAGTTGGGCTCTCCCCCTCTGTTAGGGTCTTGAAGTCCATGGAAAGGGCCTGCTCCTCGGGGAGTGGTGTGCGTTTCCATTCATCTCGTGTCAAAATATAACCAATCACCATGCCAAACGCCACCAGCACCAAGCCCAGTGTATTGGCAAGGATGCCCTCTGGTGGTAGCTTGCTGTAATCATCCCTGGAAGACAGAAGGAATTTGGTTCAGGAACTGATAATATATTTGTATTCATAGGATGTACTGTATATATTAACAACACTGAGGCTGATGTACGTAATAGAAAAGGTACAAACCAGCTGTACTACAGGGAAGTAGTGTCCAAGAACCGTGGAACAAACTATTTACTCAAAGAGCTGAACAAAGAACAAGAGGTCATCCATTAAGACTAGAGGAAAGGCACGTTCAATTAAAACAAAAGCAAGGATATTTTACAGTAAGGGCAGTAAAGTTATGGAATTCTTTGCCTTGGATGCTGTGCTTGCAGATACTGTAACTGCTTTCAAAATGTAATGGATACCTATGTAGCACAGAACACTAGTGAGAATTATGACAGTTGGATTCAAAGCTGATAGGAACTGACTACCATTTGGAGTAGGTAAGGAATTTTTTTAATCCACTTGGGGCTTAATTGGAAATGGTTTCAATGTTTTTTTTTTTTGCCTTCCTCAGTGGTTCTCAACACCTGTCCTCAGGACCCACGAACAGGCCAGAATGTGATGATTTCCTTGTTCGTTAGGTGAGTTAATCAGTGTGAATGAGCCTCTGATCACCACACCTGTGCTCTAGCAGAGAAATCCCTATGTCCTGGCCTGTTAGTGGGTCCTGAGGACAGGAGTTGAGAACCACTGCTCTGGATCAACAGGGCCGATTTGGCATGGGCTGGACTTGATGGGCGCATGTCTTTTTTTCAGCCTCATCAACTATGTTACTAGTCCCAATAACATAGATTTGAATGCTAGTGAGGACTCCTACACACTACAAAGCAGTGAATCGGAAACCCTTCTAGAATTCAAGGGGTTAAAAGTCCCATTAAATAATACTTTGCCTCTAGGGTGCAGCTGGTTTGCCCCAGAATTGCTTTAATAATACATCAGCCGTATATAATAGCTCACTTAATACAATTTGGTGCAAGCCAATTGGACCACAGGGGACAAATAAAGACTCCCCAAATTCTAATTATTTAAAAAAAAAAATTAACCCTGTGAGTGCCAGAGAGGTATCCAACGCTCTCTGGCACTCAACGGGTTAATTCCTTGACTGCTAGAAAGGTCTCCAATGCAATGCAGAGGGGGGTATTAATTTCCTACATAAGGTCCACAGTTTTCTTCTTATCATGGCTCCCATATTCACTCATTTCTGTAACCCCTTGGATGCTAGATCGATCCAGTTCTGCCTTTATACAGACAGCCCATTTTCTCAGAAGTGCACTGTATAACCCCTATTTCCCTGAAAGGACAGGTTTGCTTCTGTTCATATGTACTGTTCTCCACTCACTCCCTGTTTCATGAAACCACCTCTTCATTCAGTATACACAACAATACAGCATTTGAATAAAGACAAAGCAGTAACAATTCTGTTCAGAGGCATAACTAGTCACTGGAGGGCCCCAGTGCAAGACTATTGGCAGGACTTCCCTTGCAGCACACAATGACAGACCACACAATTTATATATACAATGCATTTGTTGAGCAGCATCAGACATCCTTTCAGCTCTATCAGATTTCCTGGTATGACTAGAAAACAACCACCAACATCAAA
The DNA here is from genome assembly GCA_037306005.1 of Rhinophrynus dorsalis. Lineage (NCBI taxonomy): Eukaryota > Metazoa > Chordata > Amphibia > Anura > Rhinophrynidae > Rhinophrynus > Rhinophrynus dorsalis. The sequence continues at coordinate 146,679,916 of CM074727.1, forward strand.
ATCTGAGTAGAACCATACTCCCCTGAAATATTTTATGAATAGCCAAGCCAGTAGATGTGAGAGAGGCTTCCAGATGGATAGCTAGGCCAGTAGATGTAACAGAAAAATCAAACGGCTAGGCCACAGGATGTGTATCAAACCTACCAGATAGACAGCTAGGCTGCTGGATGTGCATCAAATCTACCAGATAGACAGCTAGGCAACAGGATGTGTATCAAACCTACCAGATAGACAGCTAGGCTGCTGGATGTGCATCAAACCTACCAGATAGACAGCTAGGCTGCTGGATGTGCATCAAACCTACCAGATAGACAGCTAGGCTGCTGGATGTGCATTAAACCTACCAGATAGACAGCTAGGCCACAGGATGTGTATCAAACCTACCAGATAGACAGCTAGGCTGCTGGATGTGCATCAAACCTACCAGATAGACAGCTAGGCTGCTGGATGTGCATCAAACCTACCAGATAGACAGCTAGGCTGCTGGATGTGCATCAAACCTACCAGATAGATAGCTAGGCCACAGGATGTGTATCAAACCTACCAGATAGATAGCTAGGCCACAGGATGTGTATCAAACCTACCAGATAGACAGCTAGGCCACAGGATGTGTATCAAACCTACCAGATAGACAGCCAGGCCACAGGATGTGCATCAAACCTACCAGATAGACAGCTAGGCTGCTGGATGTGTATCAAACCTACCAGATAGACAGCTAAGCCACAGGATGTGCATCAAACCTACCAGATAGACAGCTAGGCCACTGATGTGTATCAAACCTACCAGAGAGACGGCTAAGCCACTGGATGTGCATCAAACCTACCAGAGAGACGGCTAGGCCACTGGATGTGCATCAAACCTACCAGATAGACAGCTAGGCCACTGGATGTGCATCAAACCTACCAGATAGACAGCCAGGCCACTGGATGTGTATCAAACCTACCAGATAGACCACTAAGCCACTGGATGTGCATCAAACCTACCAGATAGACAGCTAGGCCACTGGATGTGCATCAAACCTAACAGATAGACAGCCAGGCCACTGGATGTGTATCAAACCTACCAGATAGACAGCTAGGCCACTGGATGTGCATCAAACCTACCAGATAGACCACTAAGCCACTGGATGTGCATCAAACCTACCAGATAGACAGCTAGGCCACTGGATGTGCATCAAACCTACCAGATAGACAGCTAGACCACTGGATGTGCATCAAACCTACCAGATAGACTGTTAGGCCACTGGATGTGCATCAAACCTACCAGATAGACAGCTAGGCCACTGGATGTGCATCAAACCTACCAGATAGACAGCCAGGCCACTGGATGTGCATCAAACCTACCAGACAGACAGCCAGGCCACTGGATGTGCATCAAACCTACCAGATAGACAGCCAGGCCACTGGATGTGCATCAAACCTACCAGATAGACAGCCAGGCCACTGGATGTGTATCAAACCTACCAGATAGACCACTAAGCCACTGGATGTGCATCAAACCTACCAGATAGACTGTTAGGCCACTGGATGTGCATCAAACCTACCAGATAGACAGCTAGGCCACTGGATGTGCATCAAACCTACCAGATAGACCACTAAGCCACTGGATGTGCATCAAACCTACCAGATAGACTGTTAGGCCACTGGATGTGCATCAAACCTACCAGATAGACTGTTAGGCCACTGGATGTGCATCAAACCTACCAGATAGACAGCTAGGCCACTGGATGTGCATCAAACCTACCAGATAGACAGCTAGGCCACTGGATGTGCATCAGACCTACCAGATAGACCACTAAGCCACTGGATGTGCATCAAACCTACCAGATAGACAGCTAGGCCACTGGATGTGCATCAGACCTACCAGATAGACCACTAAGCCACTGGATGTGCATCAAACCTACCAGATAGACTGTTAGGCCACTGGATGTGCATCAAACCTACCAGATAGATAGCTAGGCCACTGGGTGTGTATCAAACCTACCAGATAGACAGCTAGGCCACTGGATGTGCATCAGACCTACCAGATAGACAGCTAGGCCACCGGGTGTGCATCAAACCTACCAAACAGACAGCTAGGCCACTGGATGTGCATCAAACCTACCAAACAGACAGCTAGGCCACTGGATGTGTATCAAACCTACCAGATAGACAGCTTGACCACTGGATATGTAACAGGATCAGCTGATGGATAGCTAGGCTACTGACTGTATGACACCACAAACTGATAGGTAACTAGGCCACTGCATGTGTGACAGACTACCAGAAGGCTAGCTAGGCCAGTCAATTTTCAACAAAACCACCTAAAGGGTAGCAAGGCCAGCAGATGTGCAACAAGACCAACTGATGGCTACCAAGACCAGAGGATACGCAACAAGACAATCTGAAGGGTAACAAGGCCAGAAGATGTGGAAGGAGACCACCTGAAGGCTAGCTAGGCCAGCAGATGTGCAACAAGACCACCTGTTTGATAGCTAGCCCAGCAGATGTGCAACAAGACCACCTGTTTGATAGCTAGCCCAGTGGATGTGCAACAAAACTATCTGATGGCTAGCTAGGCCAGATGATATGTAATAGGCGACCCAGTGAAGAGCTAGGCCAGTCAGTATGCAACAGGACTACCTGATGGATTGCTAAATCAATGAATATTTGACAGACTACCCAACAGACAGTTTGGCCACTGAATATGTAACAGAAATAATCAATGGCTAGCTATGCTAACAGATGTGCAATAGGGATATTTTTAGGTGCTGGGTCAGAGGTGGCACCTTTTGGACTATAATGTCCATGACCATTAATTGGACAATGGATGGCTGAGGATTATGGACGCTGTTGTCCAACAACTTCTAGAAAACTACATGTTGCCCAACTGAGTTAGGAGGCAAACATAGTTGAGGTTGAAAAAAAAGACACTCATCCACCAAGTTCAGCCTTTGCTATCATCCTTGTTGATCCAGAGGAAGTTAAAAAAAAAAAAAGTTTAAGCCATTTCCAAATAGGTAAATTGAGTCATTCCTGACTTCAGACTGCAGCCAGATATGTCACTGTGTCAATACCTGCACTGAAACGGACAGAGTTGTCAGTATAGTTCTAAGCTAGAAAGGTACCTGATATGTTTTTGAAAGCAGCTACAATATCTGAAAATAGCCTTCCAAAGCAAAGAATTCCACAGCCTTATTTTAAAATCATCAAACATTTTCAGTGCATATAATAAAATGTTCTGCCGTAATTGTTTTTATTACATGCACTTAAAATGTTTGATAATTACACAAGTATATATATATGTTGATATTTGGGGCTTTTATTTGAATTGTTTTGCAGCCAACATATGTCTTTTCAATACAATATACAGAACTATGGGTCTTGTCAAGAGTATACTGGAAATTGTTCCTGTTACACTCTCTTATACATCTCCACTTGCCCAGAGTCCCTTCTCCTGGACGTGGATTGGTGTGTAGGGAGCTGGAAAGACACGTACTTGTGTGCACACCTGTTTTTCGGCCGTGAAGGGGGTGTTTTAGGGTTAATTGGATTTGCATGTAAGATGGTTTGTCCTAGCTTGACCTCAGATCTAAGAAGACGTCTATGTAATCATTTTGATTGTTTGTGATTGGCTGTTACACAATTCAAATTCTCCATTGTATGTATGTTTGGTCTTTCAATGATCATGCGTAAGAGCAGTTGTGTGTGAAACATGTTGATCTGAAGCCTCTAACATGTGAATGGTACCCACTTACAAGTCTCTCCCGCTGTACATTTATGGACTAAGGTATATCTGTCTTTTACAATTGTCAATAAAGTACTATTGTTTTTATCTCCGCAATGTTCTATGATCGGTTGACGTTGTAGTGCACCTATTTTTTTTTTAATGTGCAGTCAGCACACACGCTTTTCACTACAGAACTATTGTGGTAACAAGAGGAGTGAGGGTATAAAATTGGCTGTATGTTTATGGAGACAAAATATGGAGGAATGTTCATGCAGGGGTTGAGCCGCTGAATTATTTGTTTCTCACTTCAGTCTCTATTGCAGACATACTACAGCTACCCCTTCTAGTTTTCAGTTCCTGTACTGCAGTCAGTCCTCCAGCAATTTGCCTAGTCCTGTTGGTGGCTGCTTGGCAATAGACTACAGAACGCCACTTGTGACCACTTCTACAGACCCTGCCCAGTCATCCTGAGCATAGTCCGGCTCTATTGGTCTGTGCTATTCAACCTTTCTGTTGGCACCTTTACCCTGCTTCTGCCGCAGCAAGACTACACAATGGTCTGTCAGTGTTCTCTGGCTCCACACTCTAGCACGTTCCCCCCATATCTTGCGGCCTACAGTGGCAGTTCAAATCAGAGTCTAGGTCATCATAGCGATGCAGCGTGACATTCTCAACATCAGTCCTCAGGACACACAAACAGGTCACATTCCTGCTTCTTCACAGGTGAGTAATCAGTAGCTCAGTCACTTTGCTTTCAGAACCTGTGCTTAAAGTGGAACTATCACCCTATATAAAGTCCCCCCCCCCCAATAATTAGGCATATAGCACTATCCTTCTTAACAGTGCTATTATCGGGCACAAGCACCAAATTCTGAAGTAATCCTTCTCTGAGACTGGAGGCCAGGCTTAAACTCAGACATCTGTGCACCTGCGCTGTCAGTCCCGGTCTCCTCTAGAGGCACTGCATGGTACCTTAAGCTACCGGAAGGGACTGATGGTGCAGGCGGCTCTAAAGCAAGAAGCCTGGCCGTAAGTCTCAAAAAAAGGATTTCTTCAGATCATGGTACCTGCGCCCGATAATAGCACTATTAAGAAGCTAAACTCCATATGCCTAATTATTATTTTTTTTTTTTTTTGGGGGGGGGACTTAATATAGGGTGATAGTTCCTCTTTAATTACGATAGCCTTAAAAATTGACCTGTTGTTGTGTCCAAATGTCTGAAGTTGAGAATCACAGTTCTACATGAGTCTTCGCCAAGAATTTAAATATAGGGTGAATTATATTCTCATCTCATGCATCTATATCCCTTTTATATAAGACAGTACCCTGTTGGCAGTTTGCAGGAGCTGAGTGACCATGCAAACAGCTCCTGAAGTATATTGTCTATATTAGGTACTCCTAAATATTTTTCTAACAAGGATTTCCCAAGTAGTCTCCCATTCAGTGTGTGTGTGTTTCATGATTGGCTCTGCAACTCAAATACATAATCTTATATTTATTAATACTGAAACCTCCTCTGCCACTTCTCTGCCCATTCACTCAGTTTATCCAAATCTTTCTGCAGAGGAAATAAATCCTGCTCGGTACGTATGTCCTTATACATTTTAGTGTTATCAGCAAAGATTGAGATACCACTTTGACTACCTGCTTCAAGACCATTAATAAATAAAACAAGCACTGGACCCAAAGGCACTCTACTTGCAACTTTAGACACAATTGAAAAGGTCCATTTATAACAACTCTGCACTGTACCATTCAACCAGTTTTCTACCCAGGTTCAGATATTACTTCCCAAAGCATAGCCCTTTAATTTGTGTAGTAATCTATTGTGAGGAACAGTATGAAAGGCTGTATACAAAATCCAATTATGCTACATATGCAGCAATACCCTTGTCCAAGTCACCACTTATTCTTTCATAGCATGTAAGTAAATTGGTTTGACATGGTCTATTCTTCATAAAACCATACTGACACATACTAGTTGGCAGTCACATAGTTCTGAATACTAGGATAGTAATCCTAATCATACCACTATGGAAGTCAGACTCACAGATCTATAATTTCCGAGCTTAGATCTTGCCTCCTTTTTGAATAATGCTACTACATATGCTTTCTTTTAATAACAGGGTACACATATCGATGTATGCAGCAGGGATTCTATACGTGCAGATCTAGCGCACATATCTACGTATGCAGCAGGGATTCTATACGTGCAGATCTAGCGCACATATCTACGTATGCAGCAGGGATTCTATACGTGCAGATCTAGCGCACATATCTAGGTATGCAGCAGGGATTCTATACGTGCAGATCTAGCGCACATATCTAAGTATGCAGCAGGGATTCTATACGTGCAGATCTAGCGCACATATCTACGTATTCAGCAGGGATTCTATACGTGCAGATCTAGCGCACATATCTACGTATGCAGCAGGGATTCTATACGTGTAGATCTAGCACACACATCTACGTAGGCAGCAGGGATTCTATATGTGCAGATCTAGCGCACATATCTACGTATGAAGCAGGGATTCTATATGTGCAGATCTAGCGCACATATCTACGTATGCAGCAGGGATTCTATATGTGCAGATCTAGCACACATATCTACGTAGGCAGCAGGGATTCTATATGTGCAGATCTAGCACACATATCTACGTATGCAGCAGGGATTCTATACGTGCAGATCTAGCACACATATCTATGTATGCAGCAGGGACTCTATACGTGCAGATCTAGCACACATATCCACGCATGAAGAAGGGATTGTATAGCACACATGTATGAGGACAATAGTGGAACAATTCTTTGGCAAAACAACTTCACCTCAGTGAAAAGTTCCAGAAACAGCACACTTAGTATTAAATTGGATTATACTATTCCGGATGTTTTGTAAAAAAAAACAAACATATTATATATATATATTTGCACCCTTTTGGTCCTTAAAGGGTTACTTTGGACCCTTAAAAGCCAATTCTAGAGATAAGGGCCAGTTCTGTTAACCTTTTGAGTGCCATACGATTATGCAACACAAAGCAAAGCGTACCTCCTCTGGCACTCAAAAGGTTAATATATTGAGATTCCCCATTGCCCTTGTTTTCAGAATGGTTGCTACCTTATCTCAACCCATTTAAAGACAATCTCAGACTATCACTTCTGACACCCTATCAAGATTTTGGACTCAGGAAAGAAATTGGGAATTTTTAGAGGTACAAGCATGGAATTCAGGGAATTCATGTGATCATTTTTCTAGTCTGTATGCCTTTATCTTTGTCCCTTATTGACAGCTATTTTGTGCAACATCCAGTACTTCTTAAAGGCAATGAGAAGCACTGTATTAGAGACTTGTCTAGCATTCAAGAGGGTTGAAAGGCCCACTTAAAATCAATGGGACTTTTTGTTTGTTCCCTATAGTGCATTTGAATTGTACTGGTTTTGCCTTTATACATACGTTCCATTGTGTGTTTTCTTTGAAGTGTCTATTGTCTGTGCTCACAGAGCAGAGCGGCCTGTCTTCCCCCAACACCCTACTCTTAGCACAGGTGTAAAGACTAACAACCAAACATAAAGGCAAAGGTGGCCAAAAATGTAATAAGCTTAGGAGTTATACAGAAATGACAGAAGCCAGTGAAGGCATACAAGTAAATAAAATCCTTTTATATAATTTGCTAAAATGTGTGTAACAATGCAGTCATGCGCAGTAAAGACTGCCTGCTCCGCGGCTGAGCGTCCAGATCTGTATCAGCCGCGGCTGAGCGTCCAGATCTGTATCAGCCGCGGCCCACAGAGATATTCAGCACACATTTCTTTGCAATGTGTTCAACACCACTTTGGCATTCAGAGAATTAAAAATCTAGTTCTGTACATCACCCTTACACTGTGGAATTTTCTCATATCATTATTTAAAATCAATGAACTTTTTGTTTGTTCCCAATAGTGCATGTGGATTGCACTGGTTTTGCCTTTATACATACGTTCCATTGTGTGTTTTCTTTGAAGTGTCTATTGTCTGTGCTCACAGAGCAGAGCGGCCTGTCTTCCCCCAACACCCTACTCTTAGCACAGGTGTAAAGACTAACAACCAAACATAAAGGCAAAGGTGGCCAAAAATGTAATAAGCTTAGGAGTTATACAGAAATGACAGAAGCCAGTGAAGGCATACAATAAAATCCTATCCTATATAATAATTCGCTAAGTTGTGTGTAACACCCGACATGCACAGTAGACACTGCTGCGCGTGCGGCAGTCATGTGCAGTACAGACTGCCCGCGCCGCGGTTGATACAGAGCTGGGAGCTCCGAAGGAGCGTCCAGCTCTGTATCAGCAGTGGCGCGGGCAGTCTCTACTGCGCGACTGCCCCGCGACCGGCTGCCAGAGGCACTGTGGCCCGTGTAACGGGATGTTCAACTAGTATATAATAATTCGCTAAAACGTGTGTAACAACGCAGTCATGCTCAGTAGAGACTGCCCGCGCCGCTGCTGATACAGAGCTGGACGCTCCTCTCTGTATCAGCCGCGGTGTGGGCAGTCTCTACTGCGCATGTCTGCCCTGCGACCAGCTGGCAGTGGCACTGTGGCCCGTGTAACGGGCTCTTCAACTAGTTTTAAATAAAATATCTCCAAAATACAAAAGACAGAAACAACATTTTAGAAGCTGGAGCTGGGATTTTTCCTTCCCTGCATAAAGCACCAGATGAAATCTAACCACACTATTAATTAACCCCTTAAGGACCCATGACGGTCCTGGACCTTCATGGATTAAATGATAGCAGCGTGCACGGCTGAGACTGAACGCTCCGAGACTGGGGCGTTCAGTCTCAGCCCTTCTGGCTTGTGCCAGGTCATGTGATCTCCGTAGCAGCGATCACATGCACCGGCATTCTGAGTGATAGAGGCAGTGCGCAAAGCATACTACCTCTATCAAAGTAAAGGAGAGAGAAGCAGAGAGGAGACACCTAGTGGAAAAAGAAAATACAGCAACTGGGGGTATTAACCCCTTCACTGCTGGTGCTGGAGGCTGGCTAAATGCAGGTCAATTAGTGACCTGCAATGATTTATTTATTTATTTTTTTTTTTTTTACAAAAAAATAAGTATTTTATTTAAAAAAAAACAAAAAACATCTCATTAAACAAAACTCCGAGTGTGATTGTTGTGCAGCCATGTAATACCAAATGTCATAGATAAAGTGGGAAAATAGGGTGAGAAAAAGGGACATGGGGCTTTTCACCCAGGGGGGACAGTGGCCACTTGAAACTGCACATTTTGTAGGTATGACTGACCAGTCATATCATTCATGCACTTGCCATAAAAATGTAACCCTTTGCGTCCAATTGATCCCAAGAGAAAAAACAAAAATGGTGTTTTTTTTACATTTTTAAAAAAATTTTAAGAAAGTAAATGGTGGGTTATCCATATAAGTGGGGTATCAAAAGAAAGCCCCATTTGTGCTAAAAAAAAGTATATAATTTATGGGGGTGGAATAAAAGACTTAGAGGGAAAACACTGTTGAACAAAGACATAGTCAAAAAGGTCAGAACTGCTCCGGTCCTTAAGTGAAAACGACCTCAGATTTTCCTGGTCCGTAAAGGGTTAAAAACTGCCAAACTGTAAACACTGGGGACCTCTGTTCAAGTGCGTGGCTTGTCACAGTTTTCATTCGTAACACTATGAGTGCCACAGAGGTATCCAACACATTTCTTTGCAATATGTTCAACACCACTCTGGCATTCAGAGAATTAAAAAAATAGGATTTTAGTCTTACCTGTTAAATCCTTTTCACTTAGTCCATACAGGTCACTGGTACTCTGGGAGGCGTAAGTCCCCTTTAATAGGCAGGAACAATTATGCAAATAATTTGCAGGGGGCGGAGCCTCCCCTCTTACTTAAGCCACCTTCTGGCCAGAGCCACTCATATTGATTTGAGACCCTAAGAACTGACCGCAGGTAAGCAAAAAGAAAGACTCCTGTGAGCATGCCCAACAGTCTCCCACTGAATGCCACAGGAGAACCAAGTCTGGTCCCTTGACAGGGTGGGAGACCAGTGACCTGTATGGACTAAGTGAAAAGGATTTAACAGGTAAGACTAAAATCCTATTTTCACTGTCGTCCAATACAGGTCACTGGTACTCTGGGATGTACAAACATTGAGCTGACCCAGAGGCGGGAAGAAAGGCAAGGACCAGGCGCAAGGCCCAAGTCACTAGAACTGCTATGAACCAGTTAATAACATAGCCCAAACTGTAAGTGTCAACGGACACCCATCAAGGGAAAACAATCCCTGAACAAACACAGCACACTGAACAAGAGCCAACAGGGCTCAACAGTAAGGAAGCACTAAGGATCACAGAGCGGAAGGCCTAGACAGGCAAAGCTGCCTCCAGGACCTTCCTCCCAAAACTGGCATCAGCCGAAGCCAGTACATCAACTCGATAGTGCCTTGAAAACGTGTGCACAGAGGACCAAGTGGCCGCTCTGCACAGTTGATCAGCAGACGCCTGATTCTTGTAGGCCCAGGAGGCCCCAATAGATCTGGTGGAATGGGCAGTCACCCGGAAGGGAACGTGCTCATTCCGAATCTTATAGGCTTCACGAACGGTAGCCTTAATCCAAGAGGCGATAGTAACCTTGGAAGCCGGTCTCCCTGCCCTAGGCCCCTCAGGAATGACGAATAGAGCGCCAGACTTCCTGATAGACTCGGTGCGATGAACATAAAACTTGAGGCAACGCACCACATCCAACAAATGGAGATCTCGTTCCTTGTCAGATGAAGGATTAGGGCAGAAAGAGGGAACCACAATCTCTTGATTGATGTGAAATTCGGACACAACCTTGGGTAAGAATTCCTTGGAAGTGCGAAGCACAGCCTTATCCTTGTGGAACACCAGGTAAGGAGGTTTACAAGACAGAGCTTGTAACTCTGCTACCCGGCGAACGGAAACAATAGCCAAGAGAAAGGCCATTTTCCAAGTCAAAAGACGTAAAGGAATAGAAGCCAAGGATTCAAACGGGGGTCGCTGGAGAACTCCCAGCACCAAGTTGAGGTCCCACTGGGGAGTAGGACTCTTGAAGGCAGGTCGAACATGAGTCACACCTTGGAAGAAAACTTTGACATCAGGAAGGATAGCAATCCTTTCCTGGAAAAACACAGACAAGGCAGAAGTCTGAACCTTGAGGGAACTCAGACTGAGCCCCTTATCAACGCCGTCCTGCAAGAAGGCCAGGACAGTGGGAAGATGAAAATCAAGGGATAACTTCCTATCACTGCACCATGCAACAAAGGTTGACCATATGCGATGATAGATCTTGGAGGACACAGGCTTACGAGCACTGAGCATAGTCGACACCACAGAAGGGGAAAATCCTTTCTTTGCTAGAATCGAGGATTCAACCGCCAAGCCATCAAACGGAATGTGTGAACGTCCTCCTTCCACAGATAACCCTGAAGAAGAAGATCCGGACGGGCAGGAAGTGGGATCGGATCCGCCACTGACATGGCCATCAACTCCGGATACCAGGACTGGCGAGGCCAGTTTGGAGCGATCAGGATGACAGGACAACGCTCCTGCTTCAACTTCTGGATAACTCCGATCAATAGAGGAAGAGGAGGGAAGATGTAAGCCAGGGGAAATTCCCAAGGGATCGACAAGGCATCCACTGCTAGAGCAAGGGAGTCCCTCCACCGGGAGCAAAACACCGGAACCTTCCTGTTGTGTCTGGTAGCCATCAGGTCCACCACAGGCATCCCCCACCTCCGGGTGAGCAACTGAAACACCTCTGGATGAAGAGCCCATGCTCCGCTGTCGACGGTGTGACGACTGAGGAAGTCCGCCATGACGTTGTCTACGCCTGGGATGTGAACTGCAGAAATGACAGGCACGTGATCTTCTGCCCAGGACAAAATATTCTTGACCTCCCACCAGGCGGAACCGCTTCTTGTGCCGCCTTGCCTGTTGATGTAAGCCACCGCCGTGGCGTTGTCGGACTCCACTCTGATCGGACGACCGGTCAGTTGAGACTCCCAGTGCCTCAGGGCAAGCCGGACAGCTCGAAGTTCCAGAACATTGATGGAGAGAAGGGATTCCTCCAGACCCCATTTCCCCTGAGCACTGAAGCGACCCCAGACTGCACCCCAGCCCCGAATGCTGGCATCCGTTGTGACTGTGGACCAACGAGGAACTAGAAAGGATCTCCCTTTCAGGAGATGAGGGAGATCCAACCACCAGTGCAGACTCGACTCGACATGAGGAGGTAGAGACACAGACAGATGTTGATGATCTGGATGATTCCTGCACGTCTGGATCACAAATCTCTGAAGTTCCCTGGAGTGGGCCATAGCAAATGGCACTGCTTCGATCGTGGAAATGAACTTCCCCACTAAGGACGACAACTTCGGAACCGGAATTCTGTCCCTGTCCAGAATCCCAGCCACTCTGATGGCAATCTGGTGAGCCACATCCTCTGGAAGAAACACCATGCATTGGTGAGTGTCGAACAGGAGACCCAAGAACCGAAGCCTCTGAGATGGAACCAAGTCCGACTTGTCCAGATTCAGGATCCAGCCATGATGGCTCAGAGTGTGCATACACTTCTGCAGTTGCTGATGGAGAAGCTCCGCTGAGGAGGCTTTTAGTAGGAGATCGTCCATGTAGGGGGTCACCCTTATCCCATCCTGATGAAGCACCGCTATCAAGGAGCCTAACACCCTCTGGAAGACCTGAGGGGCTGAAGTCAGCCCAAAGGGGAGCGCTGTAAACTGAAAGTGTCCCCTGTGGCAGGCAATCCTGAGATACCGCCTGCTCTCTGGATGAATGGGGATGTGAAGATACGCATCCTGAAGGTCCAGGGAGGCAAGAAATTCCCCCGGAGACATAGCTGCAATCACAGATCGCAGGGATTCCTGGCGGAAGTGGGAAGTCACCACATAAGCATTGAGATCTTTGAGATCCAAAATGGGACAGGCCCCTCCGTCCTTTTTGGCCACCACAAAGAGGTTGGAATAAAATCCTGAACCTGTGTCCTCCTGAGGAACCACCTCCAGGACCTCTTTGTCCAAGAGATCCTGAATAGCGTCGTCGAACAGACGTCTCTTTACAGGTTCCTGAGAAGGACGAGTAAAATGGAACCGAAAAGGAGGAAGGGAGGAGAAAGGGATCCTGTATCCCTCTGACACCACCTGGAGAACCCACGGGTCCGCCAATGACTCCTCCCAAATCCGGCGAAGGATGTGGAGACGTCCACCTACAGCCGGATGCGGACCCGGGTTCGGCGAGTCATGCCGAAGCAGTCTTGGAGGTCTTGGCCTTGGGGGCAACTTTGGGCTTCCAGGACTGTTTGGGCTTGGAGGAGGAGCGCGCAGCGGGAGGACCCGTCGGGGTCGAGGAGCGTGTCTCAGTCTGAAAGGAACGAAAGGACCGGTTGCGTTTGGCTGGAAACTTTTTCTTAAAGACTGAGGGTAGAAGAGTACTTTTACCACCAGTAGCCTCACTGATCATTTCTTTGAGTTCAGAACCAAATAGCAAGTTTCCCTGAAAGGGCAAAGAAAGCAAAGCTTTCTTGGAGGCTGTATCAGCAGACCAAATTTTCAGCAAAAGGGCGCGTCTAGCCACCACTGAAGAAGTGGAGGCCCGCGCCATCATGCGCACAGCATCAAAGGCAGCGTCAGCAATATAATTCTGAGCTTCAGTAATGTTAGCAAGAAGCTGCAACTGTTCAGAAACTGGAGCATCCTGGCGAACTGCTTCAGTCAGTCGCTCAGTCCAGGCCGCGATAGCCCTGTTTACCCAAGCCACTGCAAAGGTTGGACGCATGGCAGTGCCGATAGAGGCAAAAATGGACTTAAGAGAAAGTTCCAATTTCTTATCCGTCCAATCATGCAGGGCAGAGGCATCAGAGACAGCCAAAGCGGTAGACTTGGATAGCCTGGAAACAGGGGCATCCACCTTTGGAGGATGTACCCATTTCGCCAGCTCAGTCTCAGGAAAGGGGTACAGTTTAGCAAACTTTTTGGAAACAGAGGAAGACCTATCAGGATTCTTCCACGCCTCAGAGACTAGACGGGCAAGAGTAGGATTAGCTGGAAAACAGACAACAGGCTTAGATGGCTTTTTCTGAAAAACATCAGAAGGATCATAAGTGGATTCTTGAGTCAGAGGAAGATTGAGCGTATTCAAAACCGCTCTGATCAGACCCTCAGCCGAAACTTCAGGGTCACATTCATAGGGGTCCCCAATGGACCTGTTAGATTCAATAACAGTACGTTCCTCAGCATCAGAATCCTGCAAGAGTTCTTCCTCAGAAGAATCAGTGACATCAGGAGCCCCCTGTGGCTTAGGCAGGGAGGTCTTGATGGTAGAGGGGGTCTGCCAGACCTGGAGAGCCCCCTGTACCTGAGAGGGAAAGAGTTGAAGGGTGGATCTGAGATCCCTAGTGGCAGCTTTAAACTCCTTCACCCAAGATGGCTCAATAGCATAGCTGGGAAGCCCAGGGTTGCTATCCTGACTAGTACAATTAGGGCATAGATCCCCCACATTATCGCTAGACAGCCCAATGTGGCAAGAGGAGCAAAACGCCATGGGGGTAGCAGACCCCCCATCCTCTTTAGACTTGGGTCTAGCCCCTAGCTCCAGTGAAGTAGACATGCTCACAGCGTCAATATACCCCACTAATAACTCTATCACCCAGAAAAGGTGTAAAGGATTAAAGTTTCACCCCAGAAATGTCTAAAAGTGGACTTATCTGGCCAGCGAAGGGTTAATCAGTTGAGGAGAGAGAAGGCTCGGTCCCTGCGTAGTGTACTCGCATAGGAAAAGAGCAACAAAATGGCGGCCGTCATGACAGCCAATCAGAAACGAGCGCGAACCAAGCGCTCATGGGAAATGTAGTTTTCCCTATACAAGTACCCCAAACAGTGCCCGAAGCCCCCCTGAACCCCCCACATTAATAAAACACCATCCGGATGATAGAGCAGGAGCCTAGCATTAAAATGAGCCCTCTCTGAAGTTGCTGTGACAAGCAGTTCCAGAGATATGTCCCACACTGTGATTTCCCATAGAGAGTAAAGGAGCCATGCGTCTGAGCGGGAAACGCCGCGCTTAAAGGCGCAGAACACAATTTTTAATAAAGTTTAAGAAAACTTTCAAAAGTGCCCAAACAAGCATAAAACACATAAGAAACATAAGTAAACAAATATACTAAGCTCCAAAACCCAGAGAATACCACAGAAATTGCATAAATCTAAAATAATGCAATAAAAACACCCTATGAGTGCTGGAGTGAATTGAAAACTCCCAAATACAAGCCCATCAAAGGGACACTGTGGGGACAAGTGGACCTTCAGCACTCAAAGGATGACTCACCTTTCCTGCAGGACTTCTGTCTTCAGGTGACCATGATAAGGGAGGAATAACCCAGAGGCAATTCCTCAGCAGGGGAGCTGCTCCACACAAGCTGTCCCCTCATCAGGGTATAAGGTCCACAGAAAATCCCTGGAAGCTGCACCAGCCACTTTAAATAGGGCAATTCACAGCCGTGGTATTCCATATTTGAATAAAAATAATAAAACTCTAAGAAGCATAGATGTTCTCTGCCTGGTGTGCAAGCACACCAGGAACAAATCAATATGGGTGGCTCTGGCCAGAAGGTGGCTTAAGTAAGAGGGGAGGCTCCGCCCCCTGCAAATTATTTGCATAATTGTTCCTGCCTATTAAAGGGGACTTACGCCTCCCAGAGTACCAGTGACCTGTATTGGACGACAGTGAAATCTAGTTCTGTACATCACCCTAACAGTGTGGAATTTTCTCATATCATTAACCTCATCAACCCCGTTGTGCAACCGTCTGGTTCTTAAGTGGTTAAAGGTTATATGTCAAGAAAAAAACAGCTCCCACAATAAAAATGACAAAAAGGGATTTTTGTGTACATACCAATAAATCCTTTTCTTAGTTCATATGGCAGGAACCATGGGGTAAAGTATCTTCCTGAAGGAGAGACTTCACTCTGTGGTTCCACATGGACTGAGAGAGAGCATTTTGTACAATTTCTATAAATAGCCATCTGAAACTCAAGATTCACATGTTTGCCTAAGTTTTCATAGACAAAACCGTGGCACCATAAACCCGTGTCCATGGCACACCAAAGTTCCAGAGAACTAGGGCAGTTGCTAGGTTTCCAAAAGACAGGGCAGTTTCCAAAAGTCTTGGCCTAACCTAATCCAATATTACTGCACCAACTGCAGGGAGATAAGAACCATTACAAGCCCCATACTGGAAATACCTTGATGGAACAGTTCCTGGATGGATAGATTGAGAAGGACTGCAAACCAAGCCCGATGTGGCCAGAATTGGGCAATCAAGGTTACTAGGGTCTTTTCCATTCTGATCTTTCGAACACCCAGAGAATGAGGGGAATTGGGGGAAACACATAAGACAGATGGAAGTTCCATGGGATAGACATCAAATGCCTCACAAAGACCAAGGGATATTTTGCCTTTGTGTAGCAAACCTCCTTTCTCACAGGAAGCCATTAGATCCACCTCTGGAAAACCCCAACATTGGATTTTCTGATCAAACACATCCTGGATCGTTATTCCCAGAAAGAAAAGGACCTGGGATGGAACTGGGGAGGACTTCTTGAGGCTAAGAATCCAAACGAGGTGGTACCAGAATGTGGGCACAATCTTGGATATGAATTGCCAAGGTTTCTACTGAAGGAGCCTTGATCAGTAGAACGTACAGATATGGAGTCAGGGAAATGCGTTGTGAATGGATGTATGCCGCCAAAGCGGCCATGATCTTTGTGAAGATTCTTGGAGCTGAGGCCAGGCTGAAGGGCAGTGCAGTGAACTGGTAATGACTGCATGTGAAAGCAAAACAAAGGAAACGCTCGTGGTCTGGATGGATCAGGACATGCATGTAGGGTCTTGAAGGTCCAGACAAACCAGAACTCACCTGAGATGACAGAACACATAGCAACCACCTAGTGTTTGGGGTACTTCAAGTCCAGAACAGCAGCAGCAGCCATCCTTCCTGGGAACAACAAAAATGTTTGAATAAAAACCTGAAAAGTATTGTTGGGCTGGGACTGTAACTAAAACCTGCTTGTCCATCAGAAAGGAGATGGTGTCTGTAAAGAGACACTCTCACTGTGGATTCCAGAGAAATTCTTGACAAAATGAAATGATGACAAGGAAGAGACTTGAAATCTTTGTGGTACCTTTCAGAAAACCCCCACAAAACCCACTGGTCCATTAAGGAAGACAATGTATTGATATAGGTAAGGACTACTCCCTACAGGTAGTGACCAACAAGGACTCCGCGAGTCATGTGGTGGCTGGCTTGTCAGACTCAAGTTCTGGAGCAGATTTCTTGCTCTTCCACGTCTGCTTGGGCAGACAGGGCTTGCCTGGGAGACCTGAGGGACTTGAAGTCTCTGCTCCCTGAAATGGTGGGAGGAATGAAATCCACATGCCTTCCTAGCAAATAAGGGTATGTTTAAAAGAACACCAGTGGCATCTCTAATGACTGGACTGAATAGGGTCTTACATGCAAATGGCAGAGAAACCAGTGTTTTCTTAGATTGGTCCACAGAATCTTTAACCAAAAGGGGAGGCAACTGAGAGAGTTGAAGCCTTTCCAGAAAACCTGGCAGTATCAAAGGAGGCTTCTGAAAGATACACGCTAGGTTCCAAAATGTTGGCTTGTATATGTAAAATGTCTTCTTTAAAACATATGGCTTCAGAAAGCTGCTCACCCCAGACAGCTATAGTACCTGCAGCCACAAAATTAGCCTTCAGAAAGGAATCAAATCACTTGTCAGCCTGATCCTTAAGACCAGCAGTGTCTGGCAATTGAAGAGCTGTGTTTTTGGCTAAGTGTGATATAGAGGGGGTCAGTAGCTGGGGGAGATACACTAGAGACTCGACCATAAAGGGGTAATGTTTTGAGATATGCTAATTAAGACAAAGCCTGTTATATGGGGTCTTACACTCTTCTAAGAGGACCTGGTTAAGGGTGCTGTTAGGAGTGAAGACCAGAGAGTCTTTCTTGTGCCTCTGGAAACTATCCGGAGAGGCAGACCCCCCCATCAGAGGCCTGAAAGACCTGGTGGGTCTCCAGCGCTGCTATAATGAGGCCTTCCATAGAGGGGACAGAATCAGCCTCATAGGGATTTCCAAAGGACAAAAAAAGGCCATATATATTCTTCCTCTGAATCAATCTATTCATCAGATGTTTCCCCAACTATTTGGGAAAGTCCCCTAAAAACAGTATCAACTTGCCTGATGGAGGGCTTGGGTTACCAGGAATGGAGGACATCACCAACATCAGAATTTTAGTGACCCCCGGGGTGTAGTGGGGGGCCCACAGTACATGAGGGACATGAGGTCCCAGAATATTCCCTTGTAAGCCCAGCATGGAATGAGAAACAATGAGTTGGGGGAGGGGTGTAAGTGAGGCCTCTGAAACCTTGGATTGGTTGCCCCATAAGCCCCTTAGGGTCAGATATGTCCACAGAAAGTAGGTAAAACTAGATATAAACTAGTTAGATGTAAGTCAGCATCTACTTAGTAAAAGCAATGGAGAAATGAGTGGAGCATTACACACCACAGGACAGTCAGGACCCTGATCATGAGACAGAGTATGATCAGAATTAAAGAAAGACCCATGTAGCATGCAGAGATATGTCCCATACAAGTTTTATCACTGAAGTCTATGCAGCAAAGATGGTCGTGGCACAGGCTCCTATTCTTAAAGGGGCCATGTAGCCAAAAATGAAATTCTGAAAATTAACATAAAAAGTTCCATAACCCCCTTGGTGGACCAGAGAGAAGGAAATAATAAAGATTACAGTGACTCTGGTGACTACATGAACAGAGAAAATAAGTATAAGTATAACAGCGGACAGTAAATAACCTGTTTATAATTAGGAACATCCTTAAAACGTGATGTGTTGGTGAGCCCTGAGGACTGGCACTAGCATTCCCTGGATTACAGGCCATATGGAAAAGAAAGAGACGCAATCCTGGGGCAAACCAACTTACCACAGGCGACAAATAAAAATCCCCACTGTTTGGAAAGGGTGTTTTAACCCTCCAAATTCTAGAGAGGTCTTCAACACATTGCTTTGCAAGGAGTTAAACAGTTCCATTTAAATCAATGGGAACTTGAGGCGTTTCATTTATCTCCTATAGTACAGTTGGGTTTTCTTTCAAATTGCCCAACTGTTGTTTGTGAATGCAGATCAGCGTGTACAGACCAGTTTGTGCATCCGGTGTTTACAGACTAGTGTGTGCATACAGTGTGTACAGACCAGTGAGTGCATACAGTGTGTACAGACCAACATATACAGACCAGTGAGTGCATACAGTGTGTACAGACCAGTGAGTGCATACAGTGTGTACAGACCAGCATATACAGACCAGTGAGTGCATACAGTGTGTACAGACCAGTGAGTGCATACAGTGTGTACAGACCAGCATATACAGACCAGTGAGTGCATACAGTGTGTACAGACCAGTGAATGCATATAGTGTGTACAGACCAGCATATACAGACCAGTGAGTGCATACAGTGTGTACAGACCAGTGAGTGCATACAGTGTGTACAGACCAGCATATACAGACCAGTGAGTGCATACAGTGTGTACAGACCAGTGAATGCATACAGTGTGTACAAACCAGCATATACAGACCAGTGTGTGCATATAGTGTGTACAGACCAGTTTGTGCATACAGACCATTGTGTGCATACGCTGTGTACAGACCAGTGTGTAGATCAGAGTGTACAGACCAGCGTGTGCATACAGTGTGTTTGTAGTGTATACAGACCAGCGTGTGCATACAGTGTGTACAGACCAGTGTGTGCATACAGTGTGTTCATAGTGTGTACAGACCAGTGTGTGCATACAGTGTGTACAGACCAGTGTGTGTATACAGTATGTTCTTAGTGTGTACAGACCAATGTGTGCATACAGTGTGTACAGACCAGCGTGTGGATACAGTGTGTTATTGTCCCTAGGTGGGTTATACTAGAAATGTTTAGCTCTCCAGCTGTTGGGGACTATTATGTTCCATCAGCCTCAAACACCCTAGAACTGGTTGGGGGTGATAGAAGTTGTAACCTCCAACAGCTGGAGAGCCAAATGTTGCCCATCCCTGTATTACATAGCCAACAATGGTGCTATGGATCTTTAAATATGAGCACACGCCTGTATTAGATGCAATAAATCTTTACTGTTTTAACAGCATAATAATGGGTTTATGAAGCTGTTAACACAGTAAAGTTTGATGGTATCTAATGCTGATAAGCACTCATCTTTACAAATCCAGTAGCTGTTGTTGGTTGTATGATACACTGGAATGATGAAGCACTGGGAATGAAGCCTGTTATCTGTTTGACCCTTTAAATGGCAGAGGGTATGCAACATCTTGCAAAGCAATATGTGTGCAAACCTCTGGAACTCAAAGGGATAAGTGCCACCATAACACCTTTTGTTTGTTCTACTATCCCTGGACTAAACAGTGAACATTCTACTCACGGAATAGAGAATAAGAGTTTCTCTGTGAGGCCGAGCAGGCACGTAGCAATTGAGCACAGCAGCAGAGCCAGGCCAAGGAACACGTGCAAAGGCTTAAACTGGCTCCTGTATGTAAAGGCCACACCGGGGACAAAGAATATAATGAATCCAGCTATCCACTGTGAAAGAGAAAGAAGAGCAATCAGTGCTTGGGCAGGGGTAGAATGAACAGGAGAGGTGCAGTCAACAAAGGAGTGTTTCTATCAAATAGGGGGAGCAGTCCTCAGAAGAGGGAACAAGGGACATCATGTATTCATCAAGACAGAAGTGCAAATTCTGACGCAAACCAACTTCTCCATAGGGGACAAATTAAATCAAATTCCTATTGATTTGAAGGAAAACTAGCACTTCTTAATAAGACCCCCCACTTACATTACTATAGATATAAAACTCTAATGGCCCCTATGAATTCTGCCCCTGTTCATTGGTTCAAGAGATGACAACGTCAATCAGTCCAGGAGGTCATGTGAATGGAGGCGGACATGACAGCTGTAAACAGGACCACAAGACACAAACTCTGCTCAGTGCACTTGGCATTCTTAACCCTTTAAGGACAGAGAGGTATGCAACGCATTGAACTGCAATGCACTGCACGCCCCTCTGGTCCTACAAGGATTAAAGGGATAGTAATGTTTCACAGAAACAGCAGCTCCAATTAATATTCATAGTATTTGGGCCATAGAGAGTGTTATTTCAATACTGTCAGGGTTATAATTCAAGAGTAATTGAATGATAAAGTATCCCCCTCCCGCTCCTTTTACCTAGTGTAAGCACCTCCCCTCAGATGTGGAATCTGGTCCTGGGACAGATCACAGCAAGTGACAATCTTCTTACTGTGAGTATAAGGAAAACCCTCCCCCCTTGACAGGTTTCTCCTTATGTTCACTGAAGATTGTCCCTCTCTGTGATCCATCTGGACACCATCTTTCTGCTCTGAGGTGAACAGTGTTACATCAGTAAAAGGGGTGGGAGGGGGATACTTTATCATTCAATTACTCTCGAACTACAACTCTGACAGTATTGAAATAACACTTTCCATGGCCTAAATACTATGAAGATTAATTGGAGCTGCTTTTATTGTGAAACACTACTATCTCTTTAAATAGGCGTGTGTACTCTGGAGCAGATTTCTTGCTCTGCCAAGTCTGCTTGGGCCTGCTCCAGTCTAAAAAAAAACTGTCAGCAACTATCATGTCTGCCTCCTTGTACATGACCTCCAGGACTGACTTAAGCGCTTAACTCCAGAAGAAAGACACAAGGGCAAAATTCAAAGGGGCCATTAGGATTTCCTGGCCATAGTATGGGAGATGATGGATTATAATTAGGCGGTGGTAGTTTTCTTTTTATAAATGGGGAATTTAACCTTTGAATGCTAGAAAGGTCTCCAACACATTGCTTTGTAATTTGCTAAAACCCTCTCTACCATTCTTGGGTTTAGAAATGCCATTTAAAATCAATGGGAAGTTTAATTTGTCCCTTAGAGTGCAGATAGTTTGCTCCAGAACTTAACCTCTTTAGCTCAGTGACTAAGACCCACAATCAGTGGAGCCTATAAAACAAATGATGCAGTGGTGAGCCAATGGAGCAGGAGGCGTGCAGGATAATATCTAGGCGGCTCTTCAGCATGAGATGGGATTATCTGTTAGTTATGCTACTTCCCAATATTTAACCCTTTGAGTGCCAGAGAGGGATCCAACGCATTGCAACTCTCTGGCACTCAGAGGGTTAAATCTGTTTAAAATTAGCCTTTTAAGTGTCATGCACTGTATTAAGTATGTCTCTGCCAGCCGTTTTAAAACAAACAAAAAGCAAAATAAACAACCGTTGGAGAAATTGTAACCTGTTTTTACAGACTCAGATCAAAGTCCGACTGATCCTGTAGCGTGTGTTTTTCCATTATCTTCTCTCATTACCCAACATTACCCCATGTCTTTTGGAAACATAGCAACTTCCATGATTACTGTCTCCATGTGGGTTGTACTAGACCCAAGGTAAGTAACACTTGGCTCTCCAGCTATTCATCCTCTCCGACCAGCCTACAGGAAGTATTGTTACGTTTCGAGAACCGGCTATTTAAAAAAATGTAATGCAATAATTAGGTGAATAACACCGTAGCATAAATCACAAGGATATGGGGGGGATGTGTGCAGGGAATTTCATTGGAGGTCCGAGTATGAACATTTCCTCCATATACAAGGAAAGAATTACCATGATGCCATGATTAACTTACTTCTGAGGAGTGTAGTGAACGTCACAGTGCTCCTCCATCACCTGACCAGCCTCAATAATACAACCCTCCCCTGTCACCTGTCTGCCACCACGCACTTCTGTAGAGTTTGCTGCTGTCAGGCATTTGTGCATGTGTGTGTGTTTATGCCTGTTTGTCTGTCAGGGTGTGTGCACAACTGCCTGTCTGTGTGTGTGTCTGTGTGCATGGGTAGCTAATGGATATAATGGATATAACTGCCTGTCTGTGTGTGTGTCTGTGTGCATGGGTAGCTAATGGATATAATGGGGGGAATCAGTGAAGCTGGTGTATGAAGAGGAACTGGAGTAAATCTGGCCAAAACAGCTGCACCAAATGGGTTAAATAACCCAATAAATCAGAGAGGTGAAACATTTAGCATTCAACTGGTTAATGGGAATCAATGGGAACTTTTATTTCTCCCCTATGGCACAGCTGGTTTGCTCCAGTTCTTCTTAGTACAGCAGACTCAGTGCAGTTTTGCTCTATAACTGCAGAAGGGGGCGGCAGTCTATAATGGTAGGAGGGGCCAGTTTATATAATGGTAGGAAGGGACGGTCAGTCTATAACGGTAGGAGGGGTCAGTCTATAACGGTAGGAAGGAGGGGTCAGTCTATAACGGTAGGAGGGGTCAGTGCATAGCGGTAGATGGGTCAGTGCATAGCGGTAGATGGGTCAGTGTATAGCGGTAGATGGGTCAGTGTATAGCGGTAGATGGGGTAGGTGTATAGCGGTAGATGGGTCAGTGTAGAGCGGTACATTGGTCAGTGTAGAGCGGTAGATGGGTCAGTGTAGAGCGGTAGATGGGTCAGTGTATAGCGGTAGATGGGACAGTGTATAGCGGTAGATGGGACAGTGTATAGCGGTAGATGGGTCAGTGTATAGCGGTAGATGGGACAGTGTATAGCGGTAGATGGGTCAGTGTATAGCGGTAGATGGGGTAGGTGTATAGCGGTAGATGGGGTAGGTGTATAGCGGTAGATTGGTCAGTGTATAGCGGTAGATGGGTCAGTGTATAGCGGTAGATGGGACAGTGTATAGCGGTAGATGGGGACAGTGTATAGCGGTAGATGGGGACAGTATAGAGCGGTAGATGGGACAGTGTATAGAGGTAGATGGGGTCAGTGTAGAGCGGTAGATGGGTCAGTGTACAGAGGTAGATGGGTCAGTGTAGAGCGGTAGATGGGTCAGTGTACAGCGGTAGATGGGTCAGTGTACAGCGGTAGATGGGTCAGTGTACAGCGGTAGATGGGGTAGTTGTATAGCGGTAGATGGGGTAGTTGTATAGCGGTAGATTGGTCAGTGTATAGCGGTAGATGGGGTCAGTGTATAGCGGTAGATGGGTCAGTGTAGAGTGGTAGATGGGTCACTGTAGAGCGGTAGATGGGGTCACTGTAGAGCGGTAGATGGGGTCAGTGTAGAACGGTAGATGGGGTCAGTGTAGAGAGGTAGATGGGTCAGTGTAGAGAGGTAGATGGGTCAGTGTAGAGCGGTAGATGGGTCAGTGTAGAGCGGTAGATGGGTCAGTGTAGAGCGGTAGATGGGGTCAGTGTAGAGCGGTAGATGGGTCACTGTAGAGCGGTAGATGGGGTCAGTGTATAGCGGAAGATTGGTCAGTGTATAGCGGTAGATGGGGTCAGTGTATAGCGGTAGATGGGTCAGTGTAGAGCGGTAGATGGGTCAGTGTAGAGCGGTAGATGGGGTCGTTGTATAGCGGTAGATGGGGTAGTTGTATAGCGGTAGATTGGTCAGTGTATAGCGGTAGATTGGGTCAGTGTATAGAGGTAGATGGGGTCAGTGTATAGCGGTAGATGGGGTCAGTGTATAGCGGTAGATGGGGTCAGTGTATAGCGGTAGATGGGTCAGTGTAGAGCGGTAGATGGGGTCAGTGTATAGTGGTAGATGGGGTAGTTGTATAGTGGTAGATTGGTCAGTGTATAGCGGTAGATTGGTCAGTGTATAGAGGTAGATTAGGTCAGTGTAGAGCGGTACATGGGGTCGTTGTATAGCGGTAGATGGGGTAGTTGTATAGCGGTAGATTGGTCAGTGTATAGCGGTAGATTGGGTCAGTGTATAGAGGTAGATGGGGTCAGTGTAGAGAGGTAGATGGGTCACTGTAGAGCGGTAGATGGGGTCAGTGTATAGCGGTAGATGGGGTCAGTGTATAGCGGTAGATGGGTCAGTGTAGAGCGGTAGATGGGGTCAGTGTATAGCGGTAGATGGGGTAGTTGTATAGTGGTAGATTGGTCAGTGTATAGCGGTAGATTGGTCAGTGTATAGAGGTAGATTGGGTCAGTGTATAGCGGTAGATGGGGTCAGTGTATAGCGGTAGATGGGGTCAGTGTAGAGCAGTAGATGGGTTAGTGTAGAGAGGTAGATGGGGTCAGTGTAGAGAGGTAGATGGGGTCAGTGTATAGCGGAAGATTGGTCAGTGTATAGCGGTAAATGGGGTCAGTGTAGACGGTCAGTCTATAACGGTAGGAGGGGTCAGTCTATAACGGTAGGAAGGAGGGGTCAGTCTATAACGGTAGGAGGGGTCAGTGCATAGCGGTAGATGGGTCAGTGTATAGCGGTAGATGGGTCAGTGTATAGCGGTAGATGGGGTAGGTGTATAGCGGTAGATGGGGGAGGTGTATAGCGGTACATTGGTCAGTGTAGAGCGGTAGATGGGTCAGTGTATAGCGGTAGATGGGACAGTGTATAGCGGTAGATGGGGACAGTGTATAGCGGTAGATGGGACAGTATAGAGGTAGATGGGGTCAGTGTAGAGCGGTAGATGGGTCAGTGTACAGAGGTAGATGGGTCAGTGTACAGCGGTAGATGGGTCAGTGTACAGCGGTAGATTGGTCAGTGTATAGCGGTAGATTGGTCAGTGTATAGCGGTAGATTGGGTCAGTGTATAGCGGTAGATGGGGTCAGTGTATAGCGGTAGATGGGGTCAGTGTAGAGCAGTAGATGGGTTAGTGTAGAGAGGTAGATGGGGTCAGTGTAGAGAGGTAGATGGGGTCAGTGTAGAGAGGTAGATGGGGTCAGTGTAGAGCAGTAGATGGGGTCAGTGTAGAGCGGAAGATTGGTCAGTGTATAGCGGTAAATGGGGTCAGTGTAGACGGTCAGTCTATAACGGTAGGAGGGGTCAGTCTATAACGGTAGGAAGGAGGGGTCAGTCTATAACGGTAGGAGGGGTCAGTGCATAGCGGTAGATGGGTCAGTGCATAGCGGTAGATGGGTCAGTGTATAGCGGTAGATGGGGTAGGTGTATAGCGGTAGATGGGTCAGTGTAGAGCGGTACATTGGTCAGTGTAGAGCGGTAGATGGGTCAGTGTAGAGCGGTAGATGGGTCAGTGTATAGCGGTAGATGGGACAGTGTATAGCGGTAGATGGGACAGTGTATAGCGGTAGATGGGGACAGTGTATAGCGGTAGATGGGGACAGTGTATAGCGGTAGATGGGACAGTATAGAGCGGTAGATGGGACAGTGTATAGAGGTAGATGGGACAGTATAGAGCGGTAGATGGGACAGTGTATAGAGGTAGATGGGGTCAGTGTAGAGCGGTAGATGGGTCAGTGTACAGAGGTAGATGGGTCAGTGTAGAGCGGTAGATGGGTCAGTGTACAGCGGTAGATGGGTCAGTGTATAGCGGTAGATGGGACAGTGTATAGCGGTAGATGGGGTAGGTGTATAGCGGTAGATGGGGTAGTTGTATAGCGGTAGATTGGTCAGTGTATAGCGGTAGATTGGTCAGTGTATAGCGGTAGATGGGGTCAGTGTATAGCGGTAGATGGGTCAGTGTAGAGTGGTAGATGGGGTCACTGTAGAGCGGTAGATGGGGTCAGTGTAGAACGGTAGATGGGGTCAGTGTAGAGAGGTAGATGGGTCAGTGTAGAGCGGTAGATGGGGTCAGTGTAGAGCGGTAGATGGGTCACTGTAGAGCGGTAGATGGGGTCAGTGTATAGCGGAAGATTGGTCAGTGTATAGCGGTAGATGGGGTCAGTGTATAGCGGTAGATGGGTCAGTGTAGAGCGGTAGATGGGTCAGTGTAGAGCGGTACATGGGGTCAGTGTATAGCGGTAGATGGGGTAGTTGTATAGTGGTAGATTGGTCAGTGTATAGCGGTAGATTGGGTCAGTGTATAGAGGTAGATGGGGTCAGTGTAGAGCGGTAGATGGGTCACTGTAGAGCGGTAGATGGGGTCAGTGTATAGCGGTAGATGGGGTCAGTGTATAGCGGTAGATGGGTCAGTGTAGAGCGGTAGATGGGGTAGTTGTATAGTGGTAGATTGGTCAGTGTATAGCGGTAGATTGGTCAGTGTATAGAGGTAGATTGGGTCAGTGTATAGCGGTAGATGGGGTCAGTGTATAGCGGTAGATGGGGTCAGTGTAGAGCGGTAGATGGGGTCAGTGTAGAGCGGTAGATGGGGTCAGTGTAGAGCGGTAGATGGGGTCAGTGTAGAGAGGTAGATGGGGTCAGTGTAGAGCAGTAGATGGGGTCAGTGTATAGCGGAAGATTGGTCAGTGTATAGCGGTAAATGGGGTCAGTGTAGAGCGGTAGATGGGGTCAGTGTAGAGCGGTAGATGGAGTCAGTGTATAGCGGTAGATGGGACAGTGTCGAGTGGTAGATGGGGTCAGTGTATAGCGGTAGATGGGACATTGTATAGCGGTAGATGGGACAGTGTAGAGCAGTAGATGGGGTCAGTGTAGAGCGGTAGATGGGAGTGTATAGCGGTAGATGGGACAGTGTAGAGCGGTAGATACGGTCAGTGTATAGCGGTAGATGGGACAGTGTATAGCGGTAGATGGGGTCAGTGTATAGCAGTAGATGGGGTCAGTGTATAGCGGTAGATGAGGTCAGTGTATAGCGGTAGATGGGGTCAGTGTATAGCGGTAGATGGGACAGTGTATAGCGGTAGATGGGACAGTGTCGAGCGGTAGATGGGGTCAGTGTATAGCGGTAGATGGGACAGTGTATAGCGGTAGATGGGGTCAGTGTATAGCGGTAGATGGGACAGTGTATAGCGGTAGATGGGGTCAGTGTATAGCGGTAGGTAGGGAGTTCTACACTGAAATGAACACACCGGGGCTGATGTACTAAAAAGGAGGTGTAATTCTGGAGTAAACAAACAGCACTGTAGGGGCAAATACATACATATTCCCAAACTTCCAACCGATTTAAATCTGACCTTAACCCCTTGAATTCTAGAGAGGTCTCCACCATACTGATTGTGGTTAAATGGCCCATTTAAATCAATAGGAATATTTACTTTCCCCTGTGGTGCAGTTGGTTTGTTCCACTTTGCTTAGTACATTCCCTTCACCAACATAACATGACACCAAGAAAAACGTAGAGTAATCCTGGGGCAAACCAAGAGGACCACAGGTAACAACATTCACATTGATTTAGATGGTTATTTTGTTAACCCCTTGAAAGCTAGAGTTCTCTATTGCGCTGCAAAGCCCCAACTTAAAGGAACATTAACAACAAAAATGAAACAAGTTATGATAACTTTAAATATCACGCACATACACTAAGGGGCGATGCTATGGTGATGTATGTCTGTGGATGGATGGCGAGCATATCTCCTTGGACATGGTAACACATTGCCATAAGCACTAAGAATTAGGTATAAAAGTAGAGGGGCAAGTTAAGTCATTAGCATGCAGGGTTGTTGAACGGATTACGGTGTGGAAGGGGTCCCCTCACTTACATATCACCAGCAGTCTGACAACCCTGAAGTATGAGCGCATCCTCTCTGCTCTACCAGTTGCCCACTCTCAGACTTCGGCACCACAATAAAAAATAAGATAGAGGACTTTTCTTGAACTCAGTATAGTAAATGTGTAATGATTAACAATAAAATCCATATCTAAAGGGACTTTCTATATGTCCCCTGCCCCAGAATTGCTCCCCCTTACTTTGTGCATATGACTTACTTCCTTATTTCCCTTCCCACCATAACATACCTTGAAGACAACTGGTAGGGTCTTGTTGCATCTCCAGTGGGACTGCAGCACTGAGCATAGAAAGTTGAGGATGTCTGTCTTGAACAGCCCCACTGAGTGATCTGCCAGAACATCCATCGTTGTCCAAATCTCTGCTCTTGTCCTGAGCAGACCAGAGGAGCTGACTGCCCGTAGTTCTCTCCCTTCTTAACACAGAAGGAAGTGGATGGAGGAGTGGAACGCCTGCTGGTGCTTGGGTCTATGGGAATACAAATTTCAACAGTCGGGAGTTAAAAAATAAGTAGCCACTGGATATAGTCTGCAAGAGATGTGACAGTTGGCTGTGGATGGGCCTCTTCTAGATCAGGGCTCAAAATTTCCACTCACCACTAGCCAATGGCGAGTGAAAATTTAGCCCTGGCGAGTAGAAATTCAGCCCTGGTGGGTATGTTATGGCTTGCAGTGGAGAGTAACTTTTCAGGTCTGGCTAGCAGCAAAGGACTTCAACTTTTAAGCCCTGTTCTAGATGTCTAGCCATCACCAGCACGCTCTAAAAGCACTGGTTGCACTTAGCAGCAATTGCTGTTGCAGCACTCCTGTGGCAGATCCTTTGTCTATCTTCACTTGTACATGTCAATGGCATCCCTGGTGTTCCATAGACACTTCCAAGTGAAGACCAAAGGGTAAGCCACACTAAGTAAGGAACGCTCCACCAGTGAACACTATTACATGCAGCCACTGTTTTTAGAGCACGCTGGTGGTGCCTAGACATTGAGAAGAGGTTCATCCACAGCCAACTGTCACATCTCTTGCACACTATAAACAGTGGCTCCTTCTTTCTCTAACCCCTTACTGTTGAAATACATATTCCAGTACACCAAAGAACCAGCAGGCACTTCACTCCTCCATACCTCCTACTCACGTGGTGAGATGGAAGAGATCAACAAAGCTGTCAGTTCCTCTGGCCAGAGCAGGACAAGGAAGAGTTCCGGATGGCGGTGGATGTCCTAACATATCATGAAGGATAGCTGGTCAGGAAAGACAGCCCCAACTTTCTATACTCAGTGCTGCCTTACCAATGGAGAAGCAACAAGACCCTACCAGTAGCCTTCAATGTAAGTTATGGTGGGAAGGAAGGGGGGGGAGTAACGAGGTAAACCATATGCACAAAGCATGGGGAGCAATTTTGTGCCAGGGGGCATACGCAAGGTCCCTTAAAATATGCATTTCATTGTTTGTCTTTACACGATTACTACGCTTAGTGGACTTTTCTTGCACACTCTTTTAAATCTTTTCTTTTATGCATTTCTGCCTTTGCACTGGGCACTTAACCCTTTTAGTGCCACAAAGATGTGCAGTGAATATCCCTATGTCACTGAAAAGGTTCAAGAAGGGCAGCAATCTGACCTCTGGCACCATAGAGAGCTATAGGGTGATCCCAACATTCTCAAACTCAGGTTGGTGATGTTGTGACTGTGAACTCCGACAGGAACAAAGGTTAGTGCATGTAGCAAACAGCCACATCAACATATAATCACACCCACAGGCATATGACAATGGCTCGTTATCTTGCATTTTCATATGGAAATGAGCCATTGTTGAAGTGTTAGGTGCAAAATTGTAAACCTGTTGAAGGCATGGAGGATTCATGGCGATGACAGCAGATTGTGGCAGACTGACGAATGGCGAAGACATCTTAGTGCATATTGGCACAGATCTAATACAACATCTCCGGCCTAAGCTCTTATTGCCCCTTTGTTCATTTACCCCCAGGACAATCAAGAGAGCCTTGGATAAGGCAGGGATGGCTGCTCCTTCAGAGCATATGAAAGATTAGACTAGGCTCAGGAAACATCATTGTTCACATATGCTGCATGAAGTACAGGGTATTTAAGCGCTTATAAACTTATGATGCAGTTGGTTTGTTCCAAAAGGACTCTGCTTTGTGTGTATGGATCAAAGAATAATACTCCTAAAGAACCCCTTATGTGGCAGAATCAAACAGCTGTATACAAGTTATGCCAATCTGTCACATGTATCAGGCAAACACTGTGCATCATTTCCTGTTTTTCTTTAACCCTTTTGTATGTTATAGGGGTGTCCAATGCATTGCTGCCCCACTGGCAGTCAGAGGATTAAATATGAAAAATACAGCTGAAATGCCAATTGCATTGCTTGCCTTAAGGTGAAAAAAATATATATATTTGTGGAGATAGGATCCCAGTGTAAACTGGACACATGCCTGTGGAAGGCAGATTCAGGGGGTTGAAAGCTGAAGGGGGTGGGGCCCACCTTTTACCTACATGAAGTGGGAAGGACCTTTTCATCTCACCTGCAAGAGGTACAATGTGAAAGTGACAATACCACACCAGCTGTGCAAGCTGTACAAGTCTGGGATGCCCTTTTTCTTATGGAACTGGAATACGGCAACAATTCCTAAAGGAGAGAACACAGACAGTGCCATCTTTCACATAATGTCATCTCCACTACAATACCATCCACCCACATGTGGTCATCCTCCCCTCTCCAGTGTGACATTAAGTAAACAACAATACTGGGCAAGGACATGCAGGTCTCTCCTCTTCCCCAGAATGATAATAGAGAGACAACACCTAACTATGATTGAGATGATCAGTCCCACGATATGTAAGGACTCTCCCTTTGTCCTGTTTCTCACCCATAGCCCTTAAGTACCTCTAACAGTGCAGATGTTCTTGATTTGTCTGACAGACCACAGGTGTGTAATTAGCGAATCTTTCATTCTGATTTGTTCATCAGTGCTTACACACTGAAAACTAGAAAACCTGCATTGTTAGGTGTACTTGAGAGCCGCAGCTGAGAAACTGATACAGACAACACCTACCTACGATTGAGATGATCAGTGCCAGCATGTGGATGGCTCCATGCAGGATTTTGGTTGCTTTCTTTGTCTCGTGTCTGAATACCCGATACACCAGGAGTGCTGAGAGAAAAGACAATGACACGGTCATGCAAATGAGGGCCAGGCAGCAATTACACACAATGATCTAAGTCAAAGGTGAACAACCTGTGCCCCTCCAGCAGTTGAACTACAAACCCTATCACCCCATCAAAAGCCCTGGGCTGCTCAAAAAAGGGATGTTCTTAGAGCAGGGTGAGCAATCTGCTGCACCTCAGCTGTTTTTGAACTACCATTCCCATCATCCTCAGCCACATAACAGCAGCAGACTGCTCACCCCAACTTTAAAGGGATAGTAATGTTTCACAAAAACAGCAGCTCCAATTAATCTTCATAGTATTTGAGCCATAGAGAGTGTTATTTCAGTACTGTCAGAGTTGTAGTTCAATAGTAATTGAATGATAAAGTATCCCCGTCCCGCCCCTTTTACCTAGTGTAACACTGCTCACCTCAGATGTAGAATCTGGTATTAAGACCAGACAGGTCGCAGCAAGGGACAGTCTTTTTACTGTGAGAACAATGAAAATCCTGCCCCCATTGACAGGTTTTTCAGTTTTTTCCCTTATGCTAATTGAAAGTGGATGTATCACCTATGCACAACATCCCCTAAATAGTTAGGTGACATCCAACAGCATTAAAATCTTATTATTATTTTTTTTAAGTTTCCGTTTGGTTTAAATGTAACTTACAAAAGTATCTGCTGCAGCCACGTCCGGGTGACTGCAGTTCTCTGCGGTTCTCCGCGGTTACAGAGCTCCGCCTCTGCTCTCCTCCCTCCTCTGATGACGGAGGCGTCTGTCTGTAAACCATTTAAACCAAACAGAAGCTTAAAAAAATAATAATAAGGTTTTAATGCTATTGGATGTGTCACCTAACTATACAGAGCATGTTGTGCATAGGTGATACATCCACTTTAAGATTGTCCCTCTCTGCGATCCACCTGAACACCACCTTTCTGTTCTGAGGTGAGCAGTGTTACATAAAGTATCACCCTCCTGCCCCTTTTACTTATCAATTACTGTTGTACTACAACTCTGACAGTATTGAAATAACACTCTCCAAGGCCCGAAGTACTATGAAGATTAACCCTTTAAGGACCGGGAAAATCTGAGGTCATTTTCACTTAAGGAACGGAGCAATTCTGACCTTTATGACTATGTCTTTGTTCAACAGTGTTTTCCCTCTAAGTTTTTTATTCCACCCCCATAAATTATATACTGTTTTTAATCACAAATAGGGCTTTCTTTTGATATCCCACTTATATGGATAACCCACCATTTACTGTATTAAATTAAAATAAAAAAAAACAAAAAAAAAAAAACGTAAAAAAAAAAAAAATGTAAAAAAAAAACACCATTTTTGTTTTTTCTCTTGGGATCAATTGGGCACAAAGGGTTACATTTTTATGGAGACTGCATGAAAGGTATGACCGGTCAGTCAAACCTACAAAATGCGCAGTTTATAGTGGCCACTGTCCCCCCCGGGTGAAAATCCCCATGTCCCTTTTTCCCACCTATTTTGTCACTTTTTTTATCCCTGACATTTGGCAGTGTGTATAAGTGTATTACAAGGCTCCACAACAATCACACTTCCAAAATTGTTTAATGAGATTTTTTTGATTTTTTTTGTAAAAAAAAAAAAAAAAGTGTTGTGTTTCAAAAAAAAAAAAAAAAAAAAAAAAAAAAAAAAAAAGTGTATCATTGCAGGTCAGAAACTGACCTGCATTTAGCCAGGCAGAGGAGACACAAAGAGACAACATGCTTTGCGTACTGCCTCTTTCTCTCAGAATTCTGGTACATGTGATCGCTGCTACGGCGATCACATGAACCGGCACAAGCAAGAAGGGCTGAGACTGAACGCCCTGGTCTCGGAGCGCTCAGTCTCAGCCTGGAATTAATGATAGCAGCGTGCATGGAGGCATGCTGCTATCATTTATGCCATGACGGTCCAGGACCGTCATGGGTCCTTAAGGGTATAGAAACCCATGACAGTCTAGGACTGTCATGGGTCCTTAAGGGGTTAACTGGAGCGTCTTTTATTTTGAAATATTACTATCCCTTTAAGGAAGGGTCAAACAAAAATGTTAAAAAAAAAAAAAAAAAATCTTCAGAGCCAGACAAAATTTTAGGAGTCAAACTGAATTTTAGGAGGCAGGGAAGAGACCCATTTACATGGAAGTGTGTGTTACAATTAAAGTGGGAAATCTGTTATTTCAGAAACTAACTGAAAGCTGTACTGGGGATCCATTCCACACTTTAACCCTTTAATGATAAGATGAGTGTGACAAGACCAGATGATTGTTTGCAATGCTTTGCACACCTCCAATGTCCTTAACCAATGTGGTACGTACCCCTCAGGCACTCAAAGGGTTAACCCCTTCAGTGCCGGGGAGGTATCCAACGTATTGTGTTACAATGCGTTGGATACCTCCACAGCACTGAAAGGGTTAAACTTTGTTTTACAGAATAAATAAGCAACACCAGTTAGTGCATAGAAATAGAATATGTGGGAGCGACTTTAACCCTTTGAGTGCAAGGGTTAACTAGTCGATTCTTAGAATAATGAACGCAGGTATTTTACAGAGTAGCAAGTTGTTCTATTAAAGAACTAGTTAAAGTTTGTAGATTTTCTAGTGTTTGAAATTTTAACTCTTTTGCAATATGAATATTTTATGGAATAGCTAGTTTATTTATACAATAAATGGTTAACCCTTTAAGGACCAGAGGGCTATGCAATGCATCGCTTAGCAATGCGTTGCACATACCTCCGTTCCTTAACTCTCTGAAAGCCAGTGGGCTGTCCAACTCATTGCTTTGCAAAACTTAAAGAGGAAAAGTGGTAGGCGAATGACGGAGAGTGTTGCCAATCATATTCAACGGCGTTAAGGTGGCAGCACACTCCCTCGTCTGAGGTGAAAATGTAAAGTATGTATCATCTACTACTAGGTGTTATAACAATTCAAACTGGCTTCTTGATGAACAAAGATTATTTATAAACGATTCGGGGGGGGGGGGGGTATGGTACCCGATAGTTCCGCTTTAATTTATGTTTGTCTGAGGCAACACACATCCAGAGGCAGTAATAAGGAG
This sequence comes from Rhinophrynus dorsalis, assembly GCA_037306005.1. Lineage (NCBI taxonomy): Eukaryota > Metazoa > Chordata > Amphibia > Anura > Rhinophrynidae > Rhinophrynus > Rhinophrynus dorsalis. The sequence continues at coordinate 146,714,405 of CM074727.1, forward strand.
GAGTTATGCAAATTCCTCTATACTGCCTGTCCCATTGGTCTAAGCATGGGGCGTGATTTGGCCACTCCTGTCAAAATCTCTACAAGGAGATGCAGGACCTAGAATGATCACACGCATACACATGATACTCACCCTATATGCAAAACATCAAAAGCCAAACTCCAAACATGCAAAGCTATGTGCAACATTATACGATATCCCAAACTCTATACACCATAAGTCAAATGCAATACACCAAACGCACAATACTAAAACACAAAACGCCAAATGCTCTACACCAAAAGCAATATGCACAGCTTTATTTGCGCAGTGCAAAACACCATACACAAATGCAATATGATATACGCACAACGCAATAAGGTATACGCCAAATGTTATAAGCAAAATGCAATACTTCAAATGTCAAACGTAATACCCCAAACGACAAAAAAATACACTAAATGCAATAAGCTAAAAGCCAAATGGTATACGCCATACACCACAGCCATATGCACAACTCATTGCACAAAGCTATAAGCAAAAGGCAAAAAGCTATACACAAAACACTATACTCAAAACGCAATAGGCTGTACACAAAATGTAAAACACACATTCTTTCTCACACTGTGACACAATCACGCTCACTCACATGTAAGCACACACACTCACACTCCCATATGGAGAGTTGTGTAATGCAGTGCTTTGTAATGAGTTGCACACCTTTTTGGAGATGAAAGGGCCAAGCACTGAAAATTCAACAAGCCACTCATTAAAGCAATCATTGTTTAATTAACCGCATGGGCAAAAGCCATGCCAATATTGCTAGTAATACATAAACACAGTAGCACATGCCCACGTGTATGTTATTACCATAGCAAGTTGTGTGTGAACAACACTACCACGTTCCTGCCACACAAGAAGAAATCTGATACAGTGGGTGGATATGTTACATTACATATGGTTATTTTTGTCCATAGGACAGATTATTGTTACAGAACTGCCTCAGAGACCCACTTTCCAAATAAGACAAATCTGGTAGCATTACACCACTCCAGGGGCTGTATTTCAATAAGTGATATACTACTCGGATACTTCAGAGGCAAAGCAATGCAGGGAGAACTCACTAGCATACAAGGAATTAAAAAGCTCCATTTAAAACAAGAGAAATTTGGACAATTATTTCACATTTTTTGGCTTTATTCTAAAAGCCTTTTGGGTGTCCCCCTAAGGGTGATCCAGATGTAGGCCCCTTGGTCTCAGTGCCTAGGGAATCCAGCTGCATCTTAGTGACAAGGCCCAAACAAGGCTGAATCGTATGTCTGAGGCTAGTTGGCATTTTCCGGTCATAGAGGACTTGCATGTCATTTCAGAAATGGACCGTCCCTTTTGGGCAGGATTAGTGTAATCTGCACATAGACATGACACCTCTGTAATGGCAGTAGAGAGCTAAAATATTATGCATCTGAGAGGCGATCCCGGTTCAGGGAACCCCAAATGGCGTGCAGCCTCGTGGGGAGCCCTGAATTCCATGACGGCCCTGGCACATCATGGGTCCTTATGGCTCGCCAACCCATGATGTGCCAGGACCATCAAGGGTCCTTAAGGGGTTAAGGACCAGATGGGTGTGCAGAGAATTGTGAAGTAATGTGTTGCACACGCCTCTGGTCCTTCAGTGGTTATGAGGTTGCCATGTCTTCCTAACTTAAGCAAAAAAACATGACTTCAGTGGCTCCATGCCTATACAACTTTAAGGACTAACATGAAGGTTTACTTACAGTTATTCAGTGAAGGAAAAATAAAATCACCAAACTTTACACACACACACACTGCCAACCCCCCCCTTCCGTTGTACAGACAGATGATAAATACACCTGTGCACAATCAGGGAAACCTTAATGATATGGCCTGTCAGAGATCCTTGCTCTTCTGACTTAACCCTTGAAGTGCCAGAGGGGTATGCATTGCATACCCTTCTGGCACCCAAAGGGCTAATCTGGGTATGGATAAAAATAAAAAATAAAACTTTGGAGCCAGGAGAGAAGCGTTTAAAACAGGCCAGTTGAGTTATGCTTATACAACACCCTCATAAATCTAGAAGCCAGAGGCAAACCTATAGGAGCCAGGGCTCCCATGATCCTAGGATTATACCCCACTGATTCAAACCCATCAATAGCATCCAAAGGGTTAAACGTTGGCCAATTCTAGAAAGGACACAATTCAATTTAATTTGTGCCTGTGAGTCTCATGACTCAAATCACATTTTATTTATAATTGTTAATTAGATTGCACACAGCCTGTCCCTGAAATGGCCGCAGGCCCTGTGCTCTAATAGGATTTACCTGCAAACAGAAGCTAGACAGTTCTCAGTTATCAATTAACTGCTTCAGGACCAGAGAGGTGTGCAACGCATTGCAAAGCGACCTCTCTAGTCAGTTAACCCTTTGAATGCCAGAAGGGAACACAAAGCAATGCATTGCATAGCCCTCTGGCTAATGACGGTACAGCCAGCCAGCCAGCCAGCCAAAAATTTAACCATAGTGAGGACATAAGAGGTTCAATTCTGAAGCAAATCGACCAATTTTTGGGACAAATTAAAAATCCCCGCTAATGCAAATGGGTCTATTACCCCCTTGAATGCTCGCACTGCCTCCTGCTCTACCTCCCTATATCAAACTATTAGGCCCCTTTCACACAGATGACACCAACACAGCGATGATGGTGAAAGGTAGCCTGCCGGACTGTGGTCCTTATCTCATCGTGATCACACCAAAGTCTAGCATTCTGCAACGTTACAGCATTCCCCCTATACAGTTAGAGTCTGCAAGGTCTGTCCAGTGGCCTTCTGGGGCCACTGGCAGACCTTACACACAAGCTCACTGCAACCTCCAAAGAACGACTGACCCACATGGGCACCAGAAAACACATGCCACTCTTGTATTCCGGACAATCAGTGCAGCTTGATGAATAAGGCCCACAGCATGGTTTAACTGGAGATGTGTACGACATAGGGAGTTCTCCAATGCATTGCAAAGCAACTCCGGAGCTGACCAACTGCACTGTAAGGGACATATAAAAATGACCAAAATCCCCATTAATTTAAATGCAGCTTTTAACCCCCTTGAATACTAAAGGGGTCTCCAATTAATTTCCAAGTATTCAAGGGGTTAAAAACCCCATTTAAATCAATGGGAAATTTTATTTGTCCCCTACGGTGCAGTTGGTTTGATCCAGAATTAAGCTTCAGTCCTTTCTGAATATGGCCCTTTAAATTGCCACAGGTTAGGGACATTCCCTATTAATATGTAATAAAAATATATCATTGGATTTATTCTCCTGAGTAAAACAAGAGTACTCCCACTGTTGATAGGCGTTACTGTAGCTCAAAATTGATTTGTTTTAGGGCTGCATCTCAATGGCCTGAAATGTTATGGTGGCGCTGTTGCTACACCATCCTATACAGGTTTACAGTCAACTTACCTGAGCTGTCCATAGGATGGTGTAGCAACAGCGCCACTGTAAAATACAGGCCATTAAGATGCTGCGCCTAAAAATTCAAGTTTGAGCTGCAACAACTTTGAATAAAACCCCTATTAGCAGTGGGTGTACCCTTACAATATATATATATATTTTTTTTTTACATATACAATGTGTCACTATTCCTTTAAGAAGAGACACAGTTGATTAATAAAGTGACTTTCCCCAAGCTGGAAACAAGAAAGACTGGTTCAAATGAAATGTCAGCTCCTGATGACCGTAGGCAATTCATTTTATATCCTAGTGCCTCGGACATCAAAATAGGTTATAAGCTGTATAAAGTGCAGAACGATTGTTGCCTTTTGGGCAAATTCAGACTTTTACATGATAAAAAATTCTGCTGATTTTCACTTACCCACGTGCCCTGCTGAGAGGCAACAGGACCATATTCAGGAAGATACAGAGGTGCAGTTATGGAGCAATCCAACTGCATTATGGAGATAAATGAAAATGCCCAATGACTTAACCCCATGGAATGCCAGAGAGGTCGTCATGACAACAAGAAAAACTAAACTACAAGTAAGCCCCACACATAGCATGGAGGGTGTCTAATATATTGCACCGCAATGCACTGGGACAGGACGTATCTTAACCCTTTGAGTGACAGATAAATAAGCTTTGCAATGCGTTACACACAATCCTGGTGCTCAAAGGGTTAATCCTTTGAGTGCCAGAGAGGTAAGCAACCAATTGCTCTGCAATGCATTGTGTACCCCTCTGGCACTCAAGGGATAAAAAAAAAATCTCATTAAATATAAAGACATGAGTCAGTTTGTGAGTGATAACAGCGAGCAAGTTTTAACCCTTTGAGTGATAAAGAGATATCCAACGTATTGCAGAGCAGAGCACTGGATACCTCTCTGGTACACAGAGGGTTAACTCACCAGAGGAGGTTTGGAAGGTCTTCTCCCAGATATCTTTTCCCAAAAATAGGACTAATGAAAATAAACAATAGCACTTCATTGTTATACAAAGCAGAATATTCAGTAGTAATTATGTGAATTGATGATGCAGCACACACACACAGATATACACAGGCTGACACACATATACACAGACACACACCACACACACTCTCAAACACACAGGCTGACACATATATTCCTGGCACATCCACTGACATTAAGGGGTTAAATTAATTTACACACTCACACTTTTCTTTCATTCACTTGAAGACATACTTTTCACACTCACAAAACAGAGCCACTTTAACCATCTGCATGCCACTGGGGTCTCCAAAGCATTTAGCCCCTTAAGCCGTCCAGGGAAGTTACCTTCCCTTAAGGACCACTTGCGACGATACACATGATCTGTTGGATTTACCGGTGTGCCGAGCACGGGTCTGAGAGAGACATCTCCGGTCTTGGAGTTGTCAATTTCAGACCCCGTTTTTTTACATACAGCTCTCTTGCAGGATCACTGTAATTAAAAAGTATGTGACATGCCAGGATCATCATTGGTCCTTAAAGGGATAGTAATGTCAGAAAAAAGTATTACCTTTATGGTAGATACAATTAAAAGAGAGTACTTGCACTTAATTGTATCTCTCAGACTGGTATGGTTTGAGATATATAGGAAAATAAAGTTCTCCGCTCCCTCCCCTTGCTTGCAAACCAGGAACACGTTGTAGACCATTTCGATGAAGTATTTATTTTTACGTATCACTATGTCCGTGCTGCTGAAGAGCCGCTGTCTGATCCAGGAACCAGAATCTGCTTCTGACAGCTTTACAGCTCATCAAGCAGAAAAGGGGAGGGAGCGGAGAACTTTATTTTCCTATATCTCTCAAACCATGACGGTCTAAGAGATACGAATAAGTGCAAGTACTCTCTTCATTGTATCTACCATATAGTTAATACTTTTTTCTGACATTACTATCCCTTTAAGGGAAAAAAACAGTGATGGCCCTGGCACGTCACATGGTCCTTAAGGGGTTAACACTTTAAAGCAGAACTATAATGTGCATATAATTGACCCACAATTAATTGTTAGTATAGTGGTAATCATGGAAATAGTGTCATAATGTTTGTTAAGTGCCGGCATTATCTGCAATCATAACTTCATATTGGACTCACATCAACACGACAGTGCAGACATCTTGGTGAAGTGGGATCTGTGTACCTGCGCTATATGTCCCTGTCTATACTGTATGGTACAGTGCAACTCCCTCTTTGGTAGACTGACCAGATCTCACCTTTAACCGGGGACACATAGGAAATAGCCATTTTTCAGTACTTCACTGAAATCAAAGCAGCTCTGCAGTATGCATTTTTCCTATGCTTCCCCGGTTAAAGGTGAGATCTGGTCAACCTAGTTTTTCCCTTATCTTAATTGAAGATTGTCCCTCTCTGCAGTCTACCTGGGCACCTCCCTTCTGATCTGGCTGAACAGTGTTACATCAGTAAAAGGGGCAGGAGGGGGACACTTTGTCATTGAATTACTCTTGAACTTCAACTCTGACAGTATTGATGTAACACTCTGCAAAGTCCAAATACAATGATGATTAATTAGACCTGCTTTTATTATAAAACATTAGTATCTCTTTAAATGGGAAACATTATACAACACGGTACAATATCAGTAATCAATCCAATCAGGTTATTGTATCAGTTTTATTACTAATTCCTATATTTTTTTCACTCTCTATCCCCCCATAATGCTGTAAAACCTAATGTAGGTGTCATTTTTGTGAAAAACTACACAATGTATGTAAGATTAACATACAGAGAGAGCCTGGAAGGGTAGTGAGTGACAGGGAAGGGAAAGTGTTTGCTTGAACAGATGTTAAGATTTTACAGCCGCTGTACTGAGCTGCTTAGACTAGTGTGTGTGTACACCTTGATTGTATTCTGCAGCTCTCTAATATTCCTGTGCTGACTTCGCACACATGCAGATGTCACTGTACTTCTGTCCTGCTCTACAGCTCACTCTACTATTCCTGCACTGTCTCCACACATGCAGATGTCACTGTACCTCTATCCTGCTCTACAGCGCACTCTATTATTCCTGTACTGAACCACACACACGCACCTCTCCTTCACTTTACCTCTATATGCAGATTACTCTGCATGAGTGTCGTGCTACATGAAGGCCTGGGAAAAAGAGATTTCTCTGCAGATTTACATTATTTATCAAACACACAAACACATTGCAGATCAGGACATCCTGTTAACCTATCCAGGCCTGGACTTTCTCACATTCAGCTTTATGTTTAAAAGAAAAGTGGAGTCATTCTGGGGCAAATCAACTGCACTTTATATTGATTTAAATGAGCCTTTTAACCTTTTGAATGCTAGAAAGTTCTCCATTGCACAATGTGACGCAGACCTCTCTAGAGTTCAAGTGTTTAACCCTTTCAGTGCCAGAGGGGTACGCAACGCATTGCTTTGCAATGCGTTGTGTACCCCTCTGGCACTCAAAGGATTAAAAGCCTCATTAAAGTCAATGGTCATGTTAGGAATTTAGATTTTTTTGCCTATGATGCAGATAATTCACCCAAAATGAGTCCGCTTTTCTTTTCAGCATACTGCCTATTGATGTTAGACCAGGTTCTCAAATTTCCACATTGTTACATGCCCCACCTTAATTATCTAGTCTAGTCACTCAAGAGTAACAAGGTTATTCTTCACTGACTAGATCACGTGTGGACAACCCATGGCCTTCCAGCTGTTTCTAGACTACAACTTCCACCCTGGTTACTGAGAAAATTTGAAATTTTTGTCCAACACCTGCCATTACCTCCGCAGTCATCGTTTTACTTTATCCAAACCGTGACTCTTTCTTAACCCTTTAAGTGCCAGAGGGGTACGCCACGCATTGCTTTGCAATGCCTTGCACACTCCTCTGGAACTCAAAGGGTTAAAGGGATAGTAACACATATACATATGTGGGAAAAAAAATAGTAGGGTTTATCTTACTAAGTAAAACAAGGGCATTCCTACTCCTGAGAGGTGTTTTATTCAAAAGTTATTGCAGAGCAAAATTTTATTATTTTAGGTGCAGTATCTCAGTGTCCTGAAATTGTACAGTGGCGCTGTTGTTACTCCATCCTATGGAGGTTTATGGTCAACCGACCAGGGCTGTCCACAAGATGGTGTAGCAATGGTACCACTGTAAATTTTTAGGCCCTTGAGATACTGCAGCTAAATAATCAACTTTGAGCACCCTTTGGGAGTACCCTTGTTTTACTCAGGAGGATATATGTTACAATAAATATTTTTACATATTATTATTAAGTGTTACTATCCCTTTAATCTTCTCCCTAACCTTAACTATCGCTTACCCTAATCTTACTTCTCTCTCACTCTTCACCCTAAAGGTGCCCAAACGGTGCAATTTTGTTGGCAGTCTTCGTTCCATTTTAGTCAAAATTGACCAGATTGGACATATATCTGTGTGTAGCTAAAACCCTTGTTGTCAAAATAACCAGATCTGCATTTTTGGTCAGTCAGTCTGGTTTGAAAGTTTTGTTAGTGACTTAATCCTTTGAGTACCATAGGGGTGCACAACACATTGCTTCACAATGTATTGCGTATCCCTCAGGCATTTGAAAGGTTAAAGTGTGTGTGTGTGTATACGGTGACTCAAATTGCAACAACCTGAATCATACACAGGGGCAGACAATAGTTTGCCAGCTTCTTTGTACCTGGATATAAGTCACCGTCTCCGTGACTGTGCACACCAGGACAGGAAATTATATAAATCTGTCATTTCCAGAACCCAATTCTGAAAGATTGTCTGCCAACTGAATTCTAGGTAGAAATCATCTAGTTGTCCAGTGATCAGATCTGTACCAATTCGATCTGTGTGTGTGAGGGTTATATTGCAAGCAATCTGATCGATCAAATCAATGGTTATATCCAAACAAAATTGCACTATGTACTACGCACCTTAACCCTGCCTGTATCTCACTATAACCTTATTATCCTAACTTTACCTTTCTCACTGTCCTTCTGAATTTAGTCCATAACTGTGCCAGTCACCCTACCATTACTTCTTTCTCACCATTCACCCCAGCCTTACCACTCTATCGCCATTCACCCTAACTTTACCTGTCTCTAACACCCTAAACCTGTAACAATCTCTCTCTACTGGCTAGCTAAGGATGATGGGGACTGTGGTCACAGGTTGCCCATCCCTGGTCTAGACACTAGGGGTGAGCAAACAATCCCTTTGTGTTCCCATGAAAAAATCTGTGAAAACAAGACTGTTCGCTTTTTTTGAGGGAAACTCTGCTTTAAATAAAGTGATTAAAATCTTCCCCATTTTAGTCCACTGCCAAAAATTGTTTCCTATTTTTCAATGGCTAGAAAGTTTTCTCCCCTTTAATTACATGTTTTTCACCTTTTCTCTATAAAAAATGACCACTACCAACACGAAAGGGCCTGGATGCCCTGATTCCTCAGACCCAATGATGGCCAGTCCCCTGACATCACCCTTAGAGATCTTTGGGAAATTTGTCTCACGAGCAGAGGAAAAATAAGCTAGTAGTGTGAGCAGGACAGGTCAGATGACTGTGCCTCCTGCCAGTGCTGTGTCTGCTGCCAGTGCTGTGCCTGCTAGGGTATTTTGTGATTCTCAGGAGGTGGGGAGGAGATGATGCCAAGTGTGACAGCAGAGGACCCTAAGTCACGCTTGCCATCCCCAAGCAGTCCCACCACTACTACTAGTACTAAGAATTTTCAGCACCTACAGACTCAGAGTGTTATGACTGAGGGAGGGCATGATCATCTAGTAAGGAGGAAGACTCAGGGACTGAAATTGATGTGGTTGGTGTTAGTAGTAGTAGTAACAGTGATGGTGAAGCAGCTGGCGCAACTAGCGTTACCACAGAAGATCCTCCTACTGATGCTGAGGTGATAGGGGAAGTACTGCAGAGCAACCATACTAGCTGTCAAGGGAGCCCACACCATTCCCCTGAGCCTGGCAGTCCCTTTACCCCCACAGCATTGTCCAGATGGAACATGATCCTGAAGAAGGCAGAAGTCTTGCGTAGGAGCAATAATACCACCACCACCACCACCATGAGCACAGACTGGCTGCCTGTGTCTGCTGCTAGTGCTGAAAGTCTGCCTTCTTCAGATCAACAAGAGATGGCAAGTATGACAGTAGAGGACTCTCTGTCACATTTCTCATTACCTCCTCCAACTGATGAGAAGTCTGTAATAGAGCAAACCGAGAAGGAATGGGGTATGGGGATCACCACCACCACCAGCTGTGAGCTTTTGGAATTTGCAGAGTTTGCTACTGCTGTAATGCCTGCTGCTGCTGAGTTGCAAGGGCAGCAGGATGCTGAGGAGCAGGCTAGTGTGCCACAGACAACAGTGGACACAGTGGGAATGGGGTTCAGTGATGAGGGACTAGGACAGGTTCCACTTGAATGAGTAGCAATACTCCTGGTCCTAGTTGCAGTGCTGAATATGAGGCAGTAGCAACAACAGCAGCAACATTATCCTCCGCCTAAGCCAGTGAAGGGGAAAGTGGAGGAGAAGAACAAAGAGGCAATTCTTCTCCACCTTTTCCCTGCCCCCTGAAGTCCTGGGTGTGGGACTATTATTCAGGCACAGTGCAGGCATCAGCAACAGCACTGTGCACAATTTGTGATAAATCAGTGATAAAGGGGGAAAGGAGGGGAAAGCACCTTGGCACAACTGCCCTGATAACATACATGAAACACAGACACCATGACATTTAAGTTAAACGTGTTAAAGCGGAACTACCACCTGAAATACACTTTAGCTTAGTAGTGCTAGTCTCCAGAATTATTACATTGTTTAAATAGATTTACCCTTTCTTCCCGGGCTGACAGCAGGACGGAGGGCAGACATCTTGCCATAGTGACATCCGCGTGCCTGCGCTGTCAGTCCCAGCCAGCTTTAAGAGGCGTTGCTAGGAGCCATTCGGCTCCAGAAGGGACTGGCAGCACAGGTGCGCAGATGTCACTAAGGAAAGATGTCTGCGCTCCGTCCTGCTGCCAGCCCGGGAAGAAAGGGTAAATCTGTCTAACAATGTAATAATTCTGGCAACTAGCGCTACTAAGCAGCTAGTCGCCAGATGGGGAGTTATTTAAGCTAAAGTGTATTTCAGGTGGTAGTTCTGCTTTAAAGCCAAACACCCAACAAAGAAATTGGGCACCGCTGCTGCTGTACCCCCGACTCTCCCCAAAGGCAACAAGAGTCAAGGCGGAAATCAAAGAAAAGGAAGAACAGAGTAACCCAGCCAGTGCCTGAAAGCTCACCATGACCTTCTTGCTCTAGGGTCAGGGTATGGGAAGATCATGTAACTACATCTTCTGGTGATCCACCTCGTTCACCTTTGCATCACTCACCAGTTGATAGCCTTCAGTAGATGTCAGGATGTAACAGTTTGTGTCCACCCATTGCATACTGAGTGGTACACTGACCACACATGGCACTGTGGTGGAGGTTAATGGCAAGCAGGGCATCAAGCAGCATCTGAGGATATTCCATCCAACAGAATACACTAAGCTGGTGGCAGGGAGGGTTAATCATTATTATTAAACTTTCTGCAAGTTGTCACATGTCCTTACAGGGGAGTGGACAAGGGGCATAGTGACTGCAGCAGTACTTGGTTTCTGCTGAGAGGATCACGCATTGGGGGACTTAAGCATCATAGTGTTTGGATAGTGCTGTGCCAGGTGTGGCCACCGTTCCCAGTCCTTTTCTTATCTACCACACACTTCGCACACTGCAGTTGCTGATGAGAGGCACAGTTCCTGCTCTCAAGGAAAAAAAATTCTATTCTAGTAACAACACACCCATCATTTTGGAGAAGGGGCAGGTGGAGAAGCATTACTGGGCAATGTCTGCTTTTCTCCACATATACCTGAAGTGGTGGGGTCTAGCTGCGGTCCTCCTACTGCCTCAGGCGCATGAGTGGAGCTAGTAGTGGCAAGTAGAACCGTATCACTGCTGTTGTTAATCCCATTCCCTTTGAGCTGCCTAATCATCCTTCTGCTGAAACAACTCAGCAGCAACAGAAGAACAGCAGTCGCAAATTCCGCAATACACTGAGGCCTTTGACAATGGCCAGTGGCCACCACAACAAGTGCCAACAGGGCCTTTTTTTCCCCTCAGGGCTTGTTCTTTAAAAAAATATATATATGTTTGGGGGCAGGGTGGGTTTGATTTAAATCAAGTTGATTTAAATTATGATTTAAATCACTAGTCAGTAAGACTCGATTTAAATCATGATTTTTAAATGCAAAAATTCATTCTTGCTGGTAGTTAAAACCATCAATATTTGCAACCAGGTGAAGAAGTCATATTTAGAATATAACCTGTCAGATTAATAAAACAGCAATATCAGAAATGATTTTATTTTAATAGATTAATCACTCATATTTGGAACATCTAATAAAATATAACATAAAATATAATTGCATGACTATGCAGCCTCAGGTACATAACTAAGCGCTATTTCATGCTGAATAATCTTTAAACTATAATGTATCTTAAATAGAAAATTAATAGAAAAGCATTTCATTAAAATAAATTTGATTTAAATAAAAAAAATCCGATTTTTTTTTTTTTTTTTTTTAAATCATCAATTTTTATCCACCCTGTTTGGGGGGCTTGTTTCTAACAACCCTAAGTCCTACAAATCACTGATTCCTAAGGGCTTGTGCCAAACAAGTCTAAGTCCTACAACAAATCAATGTTTCCTTAGGGCTTGTGCCTCTAACAAGTCTAAGTCCTACAAATCAATGTTTCCTCAGGGCTTGGGCCTCTAACAACAAGTCTAAGTCCTACAAACCATACTCTATCCCATCAAGTTTCAGTCTGCCCCAGTTACAGCTTACATCAGGTGGGCCCTATCTCTGTCATGTTAGGTACCAATTTCTTATTTTATGTTTATTTTTTTTATTACCTGTCCCCCTAGTACCAGTCAACAACCCCCTCAAAACAAATTCCCTATTCAACTGATTGTTTACCCAGACTCAACCCACCTCCTCAGACCCCTTTTATACCAGAGAGGTATCCAACTCATTGCAATGTGTTAGTAACCTCCCTGGCACTCAAAGGGTTAACTTCCTATATAAGGCGCATTTGTTGAATTTGTAATTATTTGCAGCTTTCTAAAAGCACTGCCATTTTGTTCTGAGCTCTCTTTTTTTAAATCAAGAGCATACGGCTTCTAAGAAAACGGATCTGCAAACTGAGAAAAATGACGTACAATTCACTATTTATTAGAAGATAGGTATTTTTATCATTTATATTTTTTCACAATAGATTTTGTGACTGCGCCCAGTTCCTGCATGCCGCCCCTAATTCGATGAAACCAAACTCAGAGATTCACGTAGGTTACAATTTACAGCTTCAGGACCAGACTTTGACTTTCCAGCAGTGTTACAGACTCATATTTCCGTGGCCAATCTGGGAATTCCTCCAAAACTACAGCCTCACATGCTTCCATTTCAGAGACTGAACCAGGGCCAGATTCACCTCTCAGACAGGGGAGCTGCTAGCAAGCTAAAGGGGTGCAATTCTGGAGCAAACCAGCTGCACCATAGGGGACAAATGGCAATTCCACAAATCCCCATTTATTTAAGTGGAGCCTTATAACCCCTTGAAAGCTTGATATCTCTTGCAAAACAAGGACATATAAACTGACAAATAAACCAAGGGCGGGGTGTGGTGCAGTGGAATTATGATTGCACTAGCCACACCCACAACTTGGCTCTCCTGGGCTCGACACACTCCAGAGGCCAGACTATGAACTGATCCACTGCAAAGGCCAGGCTATGATAGGGAGACTACATTTTCTCTCTGGCTCTACTGTGGCTGCACAGGTAGGGTCATGTGACATCACGACCCCAAGTGAACAATCTGCTCTTCCTCCAAAGAAACACAGAGTTTTAAATACTGAAAGGGAGAATTGCCCACTGATTGCTGTGACAGAACACAACTGTGCTGGGCTACAAGAAAATGGGGTGTCAAACTGCATTCCTAAAGAGCCAAGACAGTGCACATTTTTTGGACATTGATTTATGATCAGGTCATCGATTGATTGCAACACCTATGCAAAAATCAAGGATATCCTAAAAATGTGCATTGTCTTGTCCTTTTAGCAGTGCAGTTTGACACCCCTGCTCTAGAGTTTATAAGTATGCACAGAGGCCATTTTCTTGTAGCTTAGCAAAGGAGTCTTTTCTGTCACAACAGTCAATTAGTTGTTCTGCCTCTAGTGTTTAGAACTCTGTGCACAGAAGTCTTCATTTCCAGGCTGTATACTGATCCCTGAAAGAGGGCTCCCAAGGACACATGACATACATTTAAACTATGGGATTGTCCTCGTGAATACAAGATGTGGTATCTCTATACTATGAAGTTCTCCACTTTAGAGGCCAGGCTTTGAACTTCTCCATTAATAATACCTTGTTTAAGTTGTAGGAAATTTGTGGCCATTCAGCTGTTGCTGGACTACAACTCCCATTATCCTCCACTAGCAGTTAATTGGTGGAGGATGATGAGATTTGTAGTACAACAACAGCTGGAAGGCCTCATGTTGGCTACCCATGGCTAACATGCTCCAACTTCCAATATCAAACCTCATGGCCTATAGTTCAATGTCAGCCCCTCTCTACTCCACTCACACACAAGTTCCAGGCTGTACTCACCATCCCCGCATAAGAACACCATTCCCAGGACCATGCAGAGTGGATGGACATTGAACTGAAGGGGTCCATCCCAGGAGAAGCCCCCTCTGTAGTTTGATAGCCATGCGCCTGTTATTGCCAGAGAAGCAACCCCCAGGATCTGAGACAAGGCTACCAGGTAGGGCATGCAGCCTGTGTTCTGTTGTCTGAGGGAATCTTCCATTGTGCGGACAGGAGGAAAGGCCCGGGACTGCAGGGGATAGAGAACAAGATATTAGACACATCACGGTAGACCTGCCTGTCCCATTCATGTACATCTAACTCTACTTGAGCCTTGTGGTTTTTATTCAGGATACAGCCTCATGTCTATTTCTCTTTAATAGCTGATAGCTTAAAGGAGTAGTAATGCCGTCTAGTAATAAACCCCTACATGTCTCACTATGGTCAGAAAACCCTAATGGCATTTGTTCTGCTCAGTGCTGGTGCCCAGATCTGCCCATAGGGCAATTACCAGATCATAGTTGCCCTTTACGACTAAATCCTGAATATAGAAAGGCAATACCAATATTGGCTGAAGTTTGTGGCAGACATGAAAATTACATATGGGAACAAATAACTAATTTTCTGTTATTGAAATTAGACTTTTAATGCATTGAACTATAGAAGGGTCTTCAAAGCATTGCTTCACAATGCTTGGAGACCTCTCTAGCACTCAAGGGGTTAAAAGTCCCATTTTAATCAGTGGGAATCTGGACACACTTCTTTTTGTCTCCTGTGGTCTGGTTTGCTCCAGAATTGCTCCTCTTGTTTTTGTGCATAAAGCCCTAGGTTAATTGTTGGGACAGAGAAGAGCAGGGGGTTAATTAGGGTGTGCAGAGGACTGACGCAGGAAGCCTGGGGCTAGGGAACAGTGAATGCGTCTGTCTGTGGAGAGCAGGTTCCGTCTGTGTGGGATAAACGGATTACCACTCTCCTCTGTTACATTTCCATTTATTACAGTCATAAATAATAAGATTGTTGGTGTCAGTAAGAAGGCCTCAGAGTAGGGGGCATCACCTAGTGGGTATCCTGTTACGCACAACAGGGCATATGTGTAGAGGTGAAAGTTGAGCAATTCTGGATCTACACAACTACACCCTAAGTAAAAAATAAAAGGCCGTATTCATCAAGATAAGGAGATTCAATTATGGAGCAAACCAATTGCACCATACGGTTGAAATTAACCCCTTATGGACCGGCACGCGCGGCCGGCACTTAAGGACCATGGGGCATTTTCTTTTTAAGTGGATCTGATTCAGGACTCCCTGAGAGGCATGCAGCCCTGAATTCCATGACGTGCCAGGACCATCACTGGTCCTTAAGTGCTGGACAGCCATGACAGTCCTGGCACGGCATTGGACAATAAGAAGTTAAAATCCTGCATATTCCAATTGATGTAAATTAGGCTTTAAACCCTTCAAATCAGGGCTGTCCAAAGTCACTCTTCAAGGGCCACCAACAGGTCTGATTAATCAGTGGATCATTCATTGTGACTGACTCACTTGTACTTAATCAGGAAAATCCTCACATCCTGACCTGTTGGTGGCCCTTCAGGACTGAATTTGGACAGCCCTGTTTTGAATGACTGAGAGGCAACGTTTCACTGATTCTTGTGCAGTCCTGCAGAATGACATTTTCATAACCCTGATTTAAAGGGATGTGTTGTGACCTTAATTCCGAATAAAGTATATCAGGTTTGCTATGCTAATGTCGTCAGGGAGTCCTGCACAAAGAATGAATGGATGCCTCCACCGAGCATATGTAGAACTAGATTTTAGGCCTCAGGTAACAGATAAAAAGTTTCCCTCTTTTCTTATTTCATTTTATTATACATGCAGCTAGTGCACTGAGACCTCTTTTGCATTCAAAGGGTTAAGTGCCCATTCAAATAGTGGGAATTAATATTTGTTCCTCTAGTGCAGTTAGCTTGCCCCAGAATTACCTCAGTTTTCTTCCGGACATAGGGCCCTTACGGCCTCCGTCAATAAACTGAGCATGAAACCACTTGAATGCTATAGAGCTTTCCAAAGCATTCAAGGGGCTAAAATCCCCATTTAAATCAATTGCATTTGTCCCCCAACGTGCAGTTGGTTTACTCCAGAATCATGCTTCTTTAGCTTACTGATTGTGGCCTTTAGTGTGGGACTGAGGACCATAGGGGTGCACAGTAGGCTGACCAGACCTGACCTTTAAGCGGGGAAGCATATGAAAAATGCATACTGCAGGGCTGTTTTGATTTCCGTGAAGTACTGAAAAATGGCTGTTTCCTATGTGTCCCCGGTTAAAGGTGAGATATGGTCAGCAGCAAAGAGCTGCTCACCTCTTTTATCCTTAAAGGGATACTATCTGGGTCTCTTTCTGGCTTTTCTAAGAGATGTGTAAGTACAGGGCGAATGCAATTGGTCCTCAGGGACCCTGAGCAGACCACAACATTTCCTTGCTTGAGGTGAGTGAATTAAAATGACTGAGCCTCTGATTAATCCACCTGTGCTCAAGCAGGGAAGTTCTTTTACCTAATGCCTTGCATACCCCTCTCACACTCAAAGGGGGTTAATCCTGGCATGGCAGTGGTACTTGAAGACAGGTTTGGAACTCCTTGTCCTACACATGAGTTTCTAAACCACAGTCCTCAAAAAGCCCTTATAGTGCAGTTTTATGGGATCTCCCTGAATGAGAACTAGTGAACTAATCAGAATCAACAATCCACTAATTCAGGGATGTCCAATTTCAACTCACAAGGGCCATACACAGTCCAGGATTTAAAGGTGAAGTTTCATATGATTAACATAGCACCGCAAATTATAGTTACATTAACGATATCTGCAGACTTATACTTGAAAATAAAACTAATTGCTGCATTAACAAAGATAGATCCTTTTAACCAGGCAGACACTGGCTGGGATCTTGCAGGAGGCGCTCTCTGCACTGTCAGACCCTTCCTGTGCCATATGGCACAGTGGCAGATAACTCACCAATCATGGAGTTGAAGGGGACAGACAGCACAGACGCAGAGATGCCGGCTCTGCAAGATGTCTGCGCTGTTCCCCGTTATGGTTTGAAAGATAATCGCTCCTAAAGTTGCCCTCTCCCTCCCCCTTCCCTGAAGTCAGCATTCTAGCTGACTGAAGGGAAATCTGGTCATAGATCAGCAGAGCTGTGATCGCGTAAATAAAAAAGAAATCTTTCACTGAAATGGTCGTCTACGTGTGCTTGGTTTGCAAGCACACATAGAAGACCGTTTTAGTGAAATCCTTTTTTTTTTTTAACTCTATCTTGGCTCTGCTGCAGAGCCGCCTGATGATCATAAGACCGGATTTCCCTTCAGTCAGCTAGAAAGCTGACTTCGGGGAAGGGGGAGAGAGAGGGCAACTTTAGGAGTGATTATCTCTCAAACCATAAAGGTGATGTACCAGGACCATCACTGGTCCTTAAGTGCCGGACCGCCATGACGGTCCTGGCAAGGCAATGGTCCTTAAGGTGTTAAGGACAGCAGGTGAGGAACTCTGTTGTACACCATGGACTCTGTTTACTAAACTGCTACATTAGAAGGGGGGACATGTGCCTCATCTTTATGCACTGAAACTGCCTAGGAGAATTCTCTTATTTACTTATGACCATGTGCACATCAGCATATAGAGAAAACAAATGCGAAACCTTGCATGACTGGGGTAACAGATCTAAACACATTTTGCAACAGATCCCTATGTTCAAAATAAAACTGAAGTATTTCTGGGGCAACTCAATTGCACTATAGGGGACACATATCCAAAGCATTGTGAGTTTTAAGATTATTTTTGGCCCCTAATTTGTCTACCACTGCCTCATTGGCATAGTCTCAATAATGCCAGTCTATGTAAAAGATATTATGAGTAGCCACACAAATGTCACAAAAAATATGCAATTGAGACTTTTCACTGTGATTAGCAAACATTATCATCATCACTAATAATAATAAAAGGCCAGATGTATGTTTGTCCGATGCAGGCATGCACAGTAGAGATAGTCTCTACTGCGCATGCCTGCTTTGGACAGTCTGAACACAGGCCAGATGCATGTTTGTCCGATGCAGTCATGAGCAGCATACCCTGCCCTAACGCACGGACTTTGGCCTGTGTGCAGGGGTATTACACTAGTCTTTATATGTTTCACCCAGCACACACAGTGCACAACACCCTGTTACTGAATCTGTCCTAGATCATTTTTTTTTATATATCTTCCAACTGTGTCTTATGTGCAAACAGGAAATATTCTATGTCACACCAGCTGCGCTATAGGGGTCAAATAAAATAATTCTCAAATCCCCATTGATTTAACCTTCTCAGTGCCAGAGTGGTATCCAATGCATTGTGTTTAACATTTAACCCCTTTTGAAGGCTAGAAAGATCTCCAACTCATTGCAAAACAAATGGAATTGTTTGGACTCAGAAATCCGCTAGATTGCTTTATACATAAGGCCCTGCCGGAGAAAGAGAACAGGATATCATATGATATCAGTGTTTGAGACCGTGAGAAGAGATGTATTAACCCTTTGAGTGCCGAAGTGGTATGCAATGCGTTGCGTACCCCTCTGGCACTCAAAGGGTTAAAGTGAGACAAACCTGTATTTGTCGCTGTTTTCACATACAAATTGTCTGCCAAAATAATTTTAACCCTTTGAATGACAGAGGGGTACGTAATGCAATGCAAACCAATGCGTTGCGCACCACCTGCCACTCAAAGGTGAAGGCTGAATTTTTGGGCATGGCTAAAGTAAGAACTTTGCCTGAGAAGATGTATAAGATCACTTTTTGCCCTTTTGTCTCCTTGACATAATCGCAGTGCTGTCAGACTATGTAAAAGATATATACAAAATGTTACAATGCTTGGGGGAAAAAAAGAAAAAAATTTCACAACTGAGACTTTTATTAACCCTTTGTGTTCCAGAGAGGTATCCAACGTAGTGTGTTGGCTCTCTCTCTGGCACTCAAAGGGTTAAGTTTGGTAGTCACTTATAAAACTCATACATATTTACACATATGTTCTAGCGCAAAGAGCACACGGGACCCATTATTGTGTTGGCCTTAAGATAATTTTTAACCCTTTGAGTGCCGGAGAGGTATACCTCTACGGCACACAAAGGGTTATAAATCTCAACCAGTTGGAGACCATTGGTAACAAAAACAGATTCCCACTTTTTCTGAAATCACTATGCTTTGGAGACCACTGTAGCATTCAAGGGGTTAAAAGCCCTGTTTGATTCAAAGGGAATTCTGGGGACTTTTATTAATTCCCTGTGTGCTGTTAGCCTGCCCAGAATTGCACTACTTTTACTTAGATACATCAAGCCTACCAATGGAGCTGGGATAGACAACATGTGGCCCTTAAACTGTTAACAAACTACAATCATTCTAGCAACAGCTGGAGGGCCACAGGTTGCTGAATCCTGTACGTGTTCCTTATTGTCCTAACACATAAAATGCAGTTACTGATGCAGAGTAAAAACAGAATACATATAACTATATCCTTTTGAGTGCCAGAGGGGTACGCAACGCATTTCCTGGCACTCAGAGGGATATACACAAAGCAGTGCAATTCAGGGGCAAACCAACTCCACCACAGATAACAATAAACATTCCCATTAATGTAATAAGTTGAGTACCCTTATGTCCGTAAGGGGTTAAAGTCCCATTTAATTGAGATTTGGGGAATTTTAATACGTTCCTTATGATGCAGTTTATTTGTCCCAAGCGTGGCGCAACAAAAACTGGCCTGCATTACATTTCAGGATAGGCTGACCAGATCTCACCTTTAACCGGGGACACATAATAAATAGCCATTTTTCAGTGCTTCACTGAAATCAAAGCAGTCCTGCAGTATGCATTTTTCCTATGCTTCCCCGGTTAAAGGTGAGGTCTGGTCAGCCTATTTTAGGAGCTAAATGTTATCACTGGGTTTATTTCACGGGTTCCTATTTAAAGTATACAGGGAAATTTGGAGATAAATCTAGTGATAAAATTATAAGCAGCAATGGGATATAGACCACAATAAGTAGAAAGAGACACCAGGTGAATCTATGCACCATTTCACAGTTACACAATACAGTACTAGTTAGTAAACACAAAACATGCACATCAGGAGTGCAAATTACACAACAAACACAGCTATCCTACCTGCTGCTTCTCACTGCTCCTGTGTCCACTTCCTGAGTCCCACTTATTCCTGTTATCGGTCAGTCCCTCTGTGTGTATCTAAGTACTGGCAGTGCCTTCTCCAGTCTGTATTTCCCCCTGCCTGTCCCTTTAATAGACTTAAGTCTAATTGCCTCTTTAATAGTCTGTACTAGGTATGATTGTCTCCTTACAGACTGTGGGTCTGATTGTTTCTTTAATGGCCTTTATGTCCTACTCTCTGTCCAGCTTCTTTCAGTCTGTTTAGTAATCTGTATATCATTCTGTCAGTTCTTCTTTTCTCACCTCTGTATGTGCTTTTGTCTGTCAGTCCCTTAGACAGTACTCCCTCTGTCAGTCTGTCTTGCCCTCTGTTAGTTCTTTTGTCAGACTGTATTGCTCTTTCTGTCAGTCCATGTGGCAGTCTGTATGTCCCTATGTCTGTCAGTGCCTTTAATAATCTATATGTCCCACTGTGCTGTACCTGACAATGCAGTGACCCTCTCTGACTTTTCCCTTAACAGTCTATATAACGCTGAATATCCAACAGCATAAAGATATGTCGCCTCTGTCTGTCTGTCCTACTCCTCTGCTTCGGAGTCCAGCTGCCAGTGCCTCTGTCCCTCCCTGTCCATGTCACACGGAGACCTGTGGTAGGCGGGACTATGCAGCCCTTCCTTGTTGCTAGTTGGTGGCGTGTCCTGCAGCTCGACCTGTTTCCATGGAAACCCTTAGTCGCTGTATAAATACTATTTTGGGGCGTAATCTGCCTGTGCCGTGTGTTTACACATCTGTACCTTGTGCACTCTATGTACACAGACAGTAATAGTCTAAGCAGCTGTAACATAGGTGACATTAACCCTTTGAGTGGCAAGGAGGTATACAACGCATGGCATTCAAAGGGTTAACCTTCCGAATGCGTTCCGAACCACTCTGGCGCTCAAAGGGCTAAACACACCTAGCGGGCAGAGCACAGCAGTCATTACAATCCCGTGGGTGTGCCGGTGTCGAAGTAGGTATCCCGTCGCTTGCGTATCCGTCACGCCCAGGAGGCGGGGCCTGTTATAGAGGTCTGCCCCCTAGGCGTGTACAGCCTTGTCCTGCTCTGCCCCGCTTGTTGGGAACTGGTCAATGTGCACGAGCAGGCGGACATGCTGTGGGGTGCGTGCACACGCTTTGTATGGAAGATGGTATCATTGAAGATGGTAACCAGGCCTAGCTCAGCTTTTTATCGAAGATGGTATCCAGCTTAGCTTACTCTAGAAGATGCTAACCTCTTGTCATTATCCATTCATACAGCGGCTTAGAACGCAGACTTTAATGTATTCCTAAATTTGAACCCTTTGAATGCCAGTGAGGTATCCAATGCACTGGATATCTCTCTGGCACTCAAAGGGTTAAGTCTTCCAGGTTACCCCTTTTGACAATACGCTGACTTGCATTTATTCCTATATTTTAACCCTTTGAATGCCAGAGCGTTATCCAATGCAGTGGCACTCAAAGGGTTGTCTATCAAGTTACAACATTACTATTGAAGATGGTAACCTCTTCATTTTATGCAATAAAGCAGACTTTTCTTTATTCCTATATTTTAACCTTTTGAATGCTAGAGAGGTTTCCAATGCATTCCAATCCAATGTATTGGATACCTCTCTGGCACTCAAAGGGTTGACACTACATTTTAACCTTTTGAGTGCCAGATGCATTGGATACCTCTCTGGCACACACAGGGTTAAGGCTTTCAGGTTCCCATCTTCGATACTACTGTTTAACCCTCTTGGTGCCAGAGAGGTATCTAGTGCATTGCAACACAATGCATTTGATACATCTCTGGTAATCAAAGGGTTAAGGCTTACAGTTTACCATCTTCAACACTACAGTTTAACCCACCGAGTGCTAGAGAGGTAACCAGTGCATTGCATCACAATGCATTGTATACCTCTCTGACACTCAGTTGGTTAGGGCTTACATGTTACCATCTCTGACACTACACAGTAACCCTTTGAGAGCCAGAGAGATATCCAGTTGGGTTTCTCTTTGGCACTCAGTGGTTAAAGGCTTACAGGTTACTGTCTTCAACACTACACAGTAACCCTTTGAGTGCCAGAGGTATTCAGTGCATTGCAACGGAATGTATTTGGCTACCTCTCTGGCACTCAAAGGGTTAAGGCTTACATGTTACCATCCTCAATACTACATTTTTTAATAGTGGTACAAAACAATTTAGAGTAATAAACAATGTTATTTAACAGAATAAGAAGGGAGGAAGGAGGTTGTCCCCCAAATACTCCAAAATTCTATGTGACTGACAGGAAGAGTCGACACAGGCAACCTATTTGCTTGCTGATCTTGCTGTTATTGTCCCTGTCCTGGGTGGGGAAGTCATTGCTGATTTTCTTTTTCATTTATAATTTTTTTTGGACAGACTGTGATTAGACAACAGGGTGGACAACTTAAAAAAAATAAAATAAATAACAAAGAATAAAAAACGAAATATATTAGGTGACAGTGACAGCTGACTGGGCTTAGGCAAGGCATCATACAGCTCCATCAGTTGTGTTGTGCACTCAGGACCGGATATACATCTCAGGTGCCCCTAGGCACAACATCCTCCGGCGCCTCTAGCCCCGCCTTTGCCCCACCCAACCACTCCCCCCACTTAGCCACACCCCTCCATTAACCACACCCTCTCATGGTCACACGCATCTTTAGATTTTTTTTTTATTCTTCACAGTACTGTGGCAATTTTCCCAGAGTTATAGGAAAAAATTATATATAGTGAGGTGCGGGCATTATGGCTGGCTTATATTCACTGATTGTACAATCACGCCCAATCGCCCATGAACATCAGATTTATCCCATGTAAACTTAAGAGTTATGTGTGTGAATTATTTGTCCACAGGTTATGAGATTGTAACCTGTGCAAACTAAAGACCTTCAGCAATATGTGGCTCCTCTGCTGCTGTAAAAAAAAAAAAAAAAAAAATACATATATATATTGGATAATGTTCAGCTGAGGACATGGAAGCTGTAGTTCAACATGTTGCCATGTTTATATCCTTACTGCATTAGTAGCAGTTCCCAAGTTTGATTGCATTATTTAATAAGCATAAAAAATACTTCTAGTCTATAATGGCAGCTGCAAAATGTCTAATAAGTTAATATTACAATGCTGAAAAAGCGTTTTATTTACAGAATCCAGGTTGTAAAAGCAATCCTAGACTTTGTCCACTGTAATTATATGTATTGTTTCAATCGTAAATAAAAACATTTTTATTTAAAAGGATTAAGGATGCTAAGGCAAATCTTAGCTAGTGTCTGTCTTCAAAATTTACATTTAGTCAAAAAAAGTCTTATTTACAAAAATTGGGTTGTAAAAGCAATCCTAGTAGGTGAGACAGATGTACTAAACAACACGTGTAATTCTGGAGCAATCGAACTACACCAAAGCAAACAAATGAAAAATCTTTATTGATTTAAATGGGAATGTAAGCCCTTGAACGCTAGGGAGGTCTACAGCTCTGACAAGCAATGCATTGGCATTAAACCTTTGCGTACCAGAGTGGTATGGACTCATTACCCCCCTGGCACTCAAATGGTTAAAAGACGAAAGTAAACCAATGCCACGTTTGGATTTTATTTAGTCCCTACGGTGCGCCGCCTGCTTTGCACCAGAGTTGCATGACTTTTCATCAGCTTCAGTGCCAGTTGTAATCTGCATATAATGCTCCAATTGTGAATAAAAAAAACTATAAAGTTTTAAAGTATGCACGTTGCTAATATGGAGTCTTAGCTGGTGATATGCCTATGAGCGCCAGAGGCACAGCAACGCGTTGCGAAAGTTGCTCACAACTGTGGCGCTCAAAGGGTTAAAGTCAGGCCACTGGCTGCCATGTCAGGATGTCAGATATGTGCACATTAGGCTAGCCACCACACACAGGAACTGACTGGCTGCCTCAGACAAGCGAGAAGGGGTTAACGAGTGAAAGGTTTCT
This sequence comes from Rhinophrynus dorsalis, assembly GCA_037306005.1. Taxonomy (NCBI): domain Eukaryota; kingdom Metazoa; phylum Chordata; class Amphibia; order Anura; family Rhinophrynidae; genus Rhinophrynus; species Rhinophrynus dorsalis. The sequence goes on from CM074727.1 coordinate 146,738,716, forward strand.
CTGAGCTGCCGTGGTAGTAGCTGTCATTACACCTCCTCCAGTTCCTATGTGCTCCCGTGTATGTCAGTGTGTGTGCGAGCTGTGCATGCCATTGCCTCCCCTGACCAAGCCTATCAGCCTGCATTCGGCCACCCTTCACCTCTCACTCTGCTTCCTGTTATTCTACCTATTGTGTCTATCATCAACAACATAACACACTAGTGTGTTACTGTACAAGCACCCTCAAGGGTGCACGAGCACAGGCGCATCGGGCACATCATAATGAATTTAAGTGGAAGTTTGGGTCACAGCCGGCGCCGCACAGCATTATTTTTTAATATGCACCCTGGGGAGGATTGGTGGGTGTGACAAGGCCATTGCCAGGCGCCCCTGAAAATTGGGCGCCCTAGGCAAGTGCCTTGTCTGCCTATTGACAAATCCGGCCCTGTGTGCACTGTACAGTAAAAAAAACACAGTGTAGTTGCAGAATGCCCAGCAAACGCACAAGGGGAAGGGGGAGGGGTAGAGCAGTATAGGGACGTGAGAGTAAAGTAGTAGTCCAAAACCTATTGCAGCAATGGTTTTTGCAGCGTGTGCAATCAATGATGATGATCCCTTTACTCCAAGGGAGGATGCAGTTTGTCAAGGTCCCAGCAAAACTAGGTCCAGCACTACCAGTGCCAGTAGAAATATAGAACCATATAAGGAGAACACTGAAGATGACAACAAGTCACATTCAAGTGTTGATGATGCTGGCAACAGCATAATAGAGGAAGGTGTAGCAACTGAACCGCCTGCTGTATCAGACAGTGAGACACCAAAACACCTGTCCTCAAAGTAGTAGTGAATTTTGTTATATTTTGGCGAAATTTACATTTTTAAAAATGAGCTGGGGCCTTACTTCAGGACAGACTGATAACAGCTCTGAACCGCTGCCTGTCAATCCAAAAAAAAATAAAAATAAAAAAAAAAATACAGAATTCTGGGGCAAACCAACTGTACCGTAGTGGTGAAATTAAAAAAAAATTCTCATTGATTTAACCCTTTGAGTGCCAGAGGGGTACAGAATGCATTGCAAATCAGTGGAGATTTGGGGAGAATTTTTATTTCTCTCTGTTTCAAGGATTCTTTCGGATTCCAAAGTAAATAAACAAAGGGAGACACAGTATTATAGCTAATCATAAATTTATTAGCAATAATCAAAGCAAAATTCATAATACTTACCAGCCAATGATCTCAGCACGTATGGCAGAGCCCCTGATGGATCTGACCACCGCCCGTACAATCTTCCCCTGATGGATCTGACCACCGCACGTACATCATCTTCCCCTGATGGATCTGACCACCGCACGTACATCATCTTCCCCTGATGGATCTGACCACCGCACGTACATCATCTTCCCGTTCCAGTTGAGGCTCTTTAAAAGCCCCTACAGCACCTAGCAATTTATACCCTTTATCACAGCCTGATCACATTCTGACCTATCATTTTTCACTGTGTCAACAACCTACGTCACCATTAAATGTCTAGCTCGTGCTCTGCAGTTAGGGTTGCCACCCGGCCGGTATTTTACCAGCACAGCCGGTAATTAGCTTACTGGAGCCGGTGCTGGTATAATTATTATACCAGCAATTGAAAAGCCCGTATTTGTGTGCATCCGGGCAGTGAACAGTTCTTTGACATCATGACAGCCAATGTCAGACCCCGCCCCCAGTGTGTTTACATCCTCATAAAGTACTGGAACAGACAACAGACCAGGACCCACATTCCTCACGCTGTGACCCTCCACAACTCGCATCCCAGCGTCATCATGACAGCTTCCTACACGCCACGCCCCTTAGCTACAGTGACCGACATCTCTCCATCCACTCCAATCAGCTAGCTATGTTTTAGACAGCTAGCAGCCAATGAGAATAGCGCTGGGGTGGCCGTGGAATGTCTGCTGCCTGCCTGTGCGCTGTAGGATGTGTGGTTCAGTTTAGCTGTTCTTCTCCTGGTCCCGGACCAGTCTGTGTCACCCTAAACATGCTTGGTACTGACAAGTTGCCCATCGAGGAGACATTGGAGGACAGTCCCCAGGTACTTGAGCTCTGTAGACGTGATTGAGTCTTAACCCTCCCCCTACCACAGAAAGGCCTGTTCTGCATTATACTCCTCTTCAATATACTGCAGGGCAGCGGCATTCAGAGGGTTAATTCTGTTACACTGGTATCACATGTGATTGTGCCATTTGTACCCACTCAGTGCTACCAGCTGTATTACCAGTGACCACAGTGTGGGTGAAAATGCCAATCATACCCACCCAGGCACCTGTCTCTGCCCCTCCCTGACTGGGTGCCCCTTGGAGAGGCTGGTATTGTGTGTCTGATTATACCCACTCAGGCACCTAGCCCTGCCCGGGTATCCCATAGAGAGACTGTACTGTTTGAATACACCCACTCAGGAAACTGATAGTGTCCCTCCCTGGCTGTGTGCCCCTTAGACTGGTACTGTGACTTTACCCATACAGGCACCCAGCCCTGCACCCTCTCTGGCTCTCACTCTTCTAGAGAGAATGGTACTGTGTTTGATTATACCCACCCAAGCACCTAGTCCTGCCTGGATGCCTCCTAGAGAGACTGGCATTGCTTGATTATACCCATCCATTCACCTGACTCTGCCCATTTCAACTTGGGTGCCTCTCAGAGTACTGTGTGATTGTGCCACTTGTACCCACCCAGGCAACTAGACATGCCCTCTCCCTGCTTTCCCCCAGCGTGGAGAGAATGATAGACCCGCAGTTATGAATAGGGTGGGAGCATAGAGAAGTAATGGAATAGACATAATAATACTAGATAAAGTCACTTGTGTGTGTAGATAAGAAAGTGTATTAGGGAGAACTGCAGGAATCATTAACTCGCCAATGAAAGGTGACTAGATCTCCCTTTAAATGCAGGGTAGCTTTAATCCCGTGAAGTCCTGGGGAAGGACATTTTCATGTGCCTGGCTGAAGCTCAGTTTTGTATGGTCATGCAACAATGAGTGGTTCTGCCCCTTTTGTGGCTCCTCCCTTTTGCAGCTACTCTCTTTTGTGGCTCCGCCCTCACCGACCCACAACTGTGGTCAGTGTTTTTTTGAGGAAAAGGTGGCAACCCTATCTGCGGCTGCGAGAGTTAATGTAGTCTGCAAAAATCAGCACTTATTATTGCTGCATGGCCTTGAAGCTGTTACATTATGTAACACAATGACAGCAGAAGCTTATAATAAATGTATTATGCACAGCAGGTTTGTAAGAAACACGCTAACCCATTATTAACCCCTTCTTGCTTGGGATGGGACAATATTTTATACATCCTCATACACTCCCCATGTTGAGCATGGTTTGCCCCAGAATTCTCCGCTTTTTATCTGATCATAGGGCCCTTGGTTTGGTGGTTTGAGTAGTAAAGGCAGTAAGGGTTCTAGCTCTGTTATGAGATGAAATGCACTTTTTTTTTAGGTGTGTTTCTAACCAGACAGAGTGTGTTTTAGGTCATCTGCTCAATGGTCTGTATACACAAAGCAAAGCAATTATGGAGGAGAACAAACTTTAAGCACTCTCAAAAGACCTACCTAGCCCCCAGTTACCTCCTAGACTGTATGATCTCACAGGCAGGGCCCTCTCTCCACGTGTCAGAGGAGACTGGTTGTTTTCTAATCTTTGTGCAGCAACAAGGAATGTGTTGGAACTGTTACATCATATGGGACAAATAGTAACTTCTAAAATGCCAATTGACTAAATGTGGCTTTTAACCCTTTGAGTGCCAGAGGGGTACACAATGGACTGCTTTGAAATGTGTTACATACTCCTCTGGCACTCAAAGGGTTGACCTTTAAATGCTAGAGGAGTTGCCAATGAATTGCTTCTGAAAAAATCTGCAGCAGGGATAAATCAAGTGCATGAAGATTTAGTTAATCTGGACAAGAGTATGGGATCTAAAGTTTGTTGCTAAAAAAGTGCAAGATAAAGCATTTAGGACATAGAACCCCAGAGGTGGAATATGGCCTTAATGGTACAGTGTTGACAAACGTCAGAGGAAAGAGACATGGGAGTTATTATTTCAAATGACTTGAAGGTAGGCAAGCAATGCAGTGAAGCAGCTGGAAAAGCAAACAGGGTTCTTGGTTGTATAGAAAGACTCATAAGAAGCAGGAACAGAGAGTTGCCACTGTGTAGATCACTTCTAAACGTGGAATACTGTGCACAGTCCTGGAAACCACATCTCCAGAAGAACATTAATACACTGGAGGTAGGTCAGAGAGCTACCAAAATGTGTAGAGTTTTCATGACACAAGGTACCAAAATAGATCCCAAAGAACATAAAGGGATAGTAATGTTTACAAAACATAGCAGCTCAGAATATTTCTTTCACTGAATAGTACTGACGTCTGCAGCTCTCAAAGTTCAAATAACGATACATACATACATTCATTTTGCCAATGTCTGGGAAACAGATGGGACAAAAAATGATATCGTGTTGGAGACCAAGCAATATATGCCAAACTGAGGTAATATGGATGCGGTTATTCACTGTTAGACATCTGCCTCATTCTGGTGCATGGAACAGAATGCGAGAGGTACAATTTAACCCCTTCACGTCCAGTGAGGTGCCAGGACCGACACGGCTGTCCGGCACTTAAAGACTAGTGACGGTCCTGGCACGTCACCTACTTTTTACTCACAGCGCCCCTGCAGGACAGCTGTGAGTAATAGCAGGGACTGAAATTGATCGCTCCAAGACCGGAGTGATCTCTTTCACTCCCCCGTTCTGCATGCTGGCACACGTGATCAGTCACGTGGGATGGCACGTCAAACTTTCCTATCTGGTCCTTAAAGGACCACACACTCCAGGACCGCTGGTCTTTAAGGGGTTAAGTAGCCGTATTGCGGCATAGTATGGATGCTTCTGTGGTCCTCTGACTGCACACTGCAGCTTATAATAAAGTGGAACTCTTGCCTCCCATAAGTGAAGCCTATTTAAATAGTTGTCTTCAAAAAAGCTTCAATCTGTTTGTTTTGTCTTTTTTTTTATCAATCTGTATGTCCACGGAGATTTTAGCAGTTAAAGGGATAGTAATACTTGAGAATAATTTTATTTTATATTGTAGCCCTTAAAAAAACATTAAAAACTATATAAGTCTTATCTCCCAAACCTTTATGGTTTGGGAGATATTCACAAGCAAATTTTCCCCCTGAGTGACATCACCGTTCTAGCTCTCAGATTTGGAATCCAGTCCCTTGACCGGTTGCGGCTCTCCAGAAGTGCCGAGATCAGGATCTTTAAAAATAATTTCTTCATTGGAATGGTCTACAAAGTGTGCTTGCAAGCCAGGCACACTTTGTACACAGTTCCAATTAAGTAGAATTAAGTAGTTCTTTTTAAAGATCGTGGACTCTGCACTGCTAAAGAGCTGCCGGTTGATATGTGGACTGGATTCCAAATCTGTCCACTAGATGGCAGACTTGGCTGAAACAGCCAGGAAAATGAACTTTATTTTACATGTGAATATCTCCCAAACCATAAAGGTTTGGGAGATAAGACTTATATCATTTTTAATGTTTTTTTAAGGGCTACAATATAAAATAAAATTATTTTCAAGTATTACTATCCCTTTCAAGAGTTACCTGCTGACATCACTGGTGCTATCAGAATGGTACAGCTCTGGACCAAAAGGCTGCCAGTCACTTCCCCTCCTCCTCCACTTTTGTGCCTCGTTCCCTCCTCCTTCAGAGACTCCCAAATTTTCATGTCACCTCCCAAACTGAAGCCTTTTAATTTATGCCATAACTTGTTGTGAGGCACAGTATCAAAGGCTTTTGCAAAATCCAAGTATACTTCATCAACAGCAATACCCTTGTCCAAATTACTACTAACCCTTTCAGAAAATGCAAGTAAGTTAGAGTCGGTCACAAATGAATTTAACATCCTATATTTTAATTCTCTATTATGTTTGTCAGAAGCCGTCATGCTCAGTAGAGATGGCTGCATGCGCTGCAGTCATGCGCACTGCAGACTACCAGGGCCGAGGCTCATACGGAGCGGGGAGCTCCGAATTCAGACCGGAGTCCTCTCTGCACATCTTCAGGTGTTGGCCCGTGTACACGGGCTTTAAAACTAGTTTCTTATAACAAAGTTTTGCTTGGTATATTAATAGTGTATATTTTATTTCTTTATACAAATTAATTCACATGGACTTTATATCCAAGTATTTGCAATTTTTGCACATGACTCTAAGAGTTCACTCATGTCACACTTTATTATATATTCCATGAATAGATATTATAATCACCATTTTTTCACTCACCCATTTTTCTATATGGTTGTTATCAAGTGCTCGCCGCTCACCTAATCTTTATATGTTTCACAAGTAAATTAATTTGACATGATCTAGTCTTCAAAACACCATGCCGGCTCTTACTAATAATATTGTTGGTCTTCATATAGTTCTGAATACTGTCAGTTAGTAACTCTTCTAGTATCTTACCCACTATGGAAATCAAACTCACAGGTCTATAATCCCTAGGTTTGGATCTTGCCCGTTTTTGAGAAATTGTACTATATCGGCTTTCCTCCAATCACAGAGTACTATGTCTGATGCAGAAAAATCAATAAATATGAAGTATAATGGTCTTGATATTACTGATTGAAGTTCCTTAAGTACCCTTGTGTGTATGCCATCAAGTCCATGTGCTTTATTTACCATAACCTTTTCCAGTCTCTTTTGGACTTTGTCCTCAGTAAGCCATGTACATGATGGAGGAAATTGTGTGATTTTGTCTGTTTACCCTTAGCCTGCCATAGTTACTTCCTTTGTATATACAGAATAAAAGAATGTGTTTACGGTGTTAGCCATAGCCTTATCCTCACTAATCAATTCACCGTCTCAGCAAGAGGACCAATTTCAACCTTAATCTTTTTTTCTTACCCTCCCTCTATTTTTGGGATGTCCCCATGGTCCCTGCATCCCTCAGTGTTGGAAGAGAAAAGGGGATTTTTGTACTTACCAATAATTCCTTTTTTCTTAGTCCATAAAGGGATGCAGGGCATCCCACCCACAGAAAACTAAATTGGGTAGGGATGCCATGTTGTTTCTTGGTGGCTATGTGTTAGTGTATATTTCCTTCCTGACTTTGCTAAATAAAAACTGACAGCAATTGGATTGGTGGAGGGATTTAGGAACAAGCACGTGGTAGGAGTTAATGTAGAGTGCCCTGCCACCTATAGGGAAACTCCTATACCCCATGTTTCCTGCATCCTGCAAGGATTACCAGAAAAGGATTTATCAGTAAATACAAACATCCCCTTATTTTGCTGCAAGTTGTCAAGAATAATCCATAAGAGCTGTCTTACCCAAGCTGTCCAGAAGAGGGCAGCTAATACTTATAAATTGAGCCACATTCCTAGATGCCAACAATCCTTAGCTGTTGTAGATAGAGGGCTGCTGGATCTGAACACTATCTGGCATCAAATGGACAAACTGGAGCAATTCTTATCTATAGGGATAAATAAACCCCCTGATTCATTTAAATGGGATTATTAAACCCTATGAATTCTAGAGGTCTCCATTGCATTGCTTTGTAAACCATGGAGTCTTTTCTCGCACTCAAGTGAATAAAAGCCAAATTTACTTTACAGTAATTTTAGGAATTATTAGTAGTCACCTATAAAGCCATTTGGTTTGACCCAGTATTGTCCACTTTAAAGTGATAGTAATGTTTTTCAATAAAAGCAGCTCCAATTAATCTTCATAGTATTTTTGCCATGGAGAGTGTTATTTCAATACTGTCACAGTTGTAGTTCAAGGGTAATTGAATGATAAAGTATCCCCCTTCCCACCCCTTTTACCTAGTGTAAGCCGCCTCCCCTCAGATGTGCAATCTGGTCCACAGAGCAGACAGATAACAGCAAGGGACAATCTTCTTACTGTGAGAACAATGAAAACCCTGACCCCATTGACAGGGTTTTCAGGTTTTTCCCTTATGTTAACTGAAGATTATCCCTCTCTGCAATCCACCTGGACACCACCTTTCTGTTCTGAGGTGAGCAGTGTTACATGAGTAAAAGGGGTGGGAAGGGATACTTTATCATTCAATTACTCTTGAACTACAACTCTGACAGTATTGAAATAACACTCTCCATGGCCCAAATACTATGAAGATTAATTGGAGCTGCTTTTATTATGAAAAATTACAATCCCTTTAACTTTGTAAATAAGACCCATAGATGTTTATATGATCAGTGGTCCTGACCCACTGATTGCCAGAGGGGAGTTTATTTATATTGCAAAATGGGCCCTGATGTCTGTTGTAAATACCAAAAAATCCTGGTCCATAAGCAGAAAAGCAATAACTAAAGCAGGGCTGTCCAAGTTCAGTCCTCAAGGGCCACCAACAGGCCAGGATGTAAGGATTTCCCTCATTAAGCACAGGTGAGTTAATCAGTGGATCATTCATTGTGACTGACTCACCTGTGATTAATCAGGGAAATCCTTACATCCTGGCCTGTTGGTGACCCTTGAGAACTGAACTTGGACAGCTCTGCACTACAGCATTAGATGTCACCATTGAATTAACCCTTTGACATAAACTCAGCATAGGGAGTAAATGTGTTCCCATTGAATTAACCCTTTTATATAACTTGAGGCGTAGGGAATAAATGTTCCCATTTGTTTAACCCTTTGACATAACCACCGTATAGGGAATAAATATGTTCCCATTCATTTTAACCCTTTGAATGCCATAGAGGGTTCCATAGCATTACAGTGCAATGCAATGACCACCCCCTGGCATTCAGAATGGTTAAGTGAGTTTTTTTACACCTGGAATTCTAAAGAGGTTTCCAGTACGTTGTGAAACAGAACAATGAACTGGAGACCTCTCTCCTATTTAAATCAATGGGAATTTTGAGAATTTTTTTTTGGCCCAAATGTGCTGTTGGTTTCCCTAGATTTACCCCACTTTTTGTTTGTGCAGCGCCTCACTGATATTCTTCCAGCCCTAGGTAAAATACAGAGGCGTAACTAGAAGTCACCGGGCCCTGGCGCAAAAATTTCCATGGGCCCCTTCCCGATCACATTTCCCCCATTGGGTGTCTCCACATTGCCCCCAACTCTCCACATTGTCCCCAATGTCCTCCTCACCACATTGCCCCTAACTCTCCACATTGGCCATATATTCACCTATCCATATTGCCCCCAATGTCCTGCTCTTTACATTTCCCCCAACTCTCCACCTCTTCTCATTGCCCCCAGTTTCCGTTTCTTACCTCCCTGGTGGTCCAGAGACAGAAGAGGTCTGTGCCTCCTTCAGCACAGACCTCTATTAAGACCTGAAGCTCCTGCGTGGTCCTCTCATCAGTAATGCAGTTGTCATCTCCCAGCGCTCTGCATTACTAGACTGCCCACAAGGGAGAACTCAGCAGGAAGAGATCCATGATGCCTTGTGGGGGGGGGGGTGGCAGGGGGCATCTGGGCCCCTGGAGTGACAGGCCTGGTCACAGATGTGACCGCTGTGGGCCCCTATTGTTATGCCACTTGTAAAATAAATATGATACACACATCACAACATGTAAAGCAAATGAGAATGTACATCCCATAGAGATAAAATAGTAACACACTGTGCTGTACAGGCCCATGCAAAACATTAAAAGCACAGGAAGCAGTGAATTAAAAAGAGGTGCATTTGGTCCATAACAAACATTTACACCTCTTGCAGGTTCATCAGGGCGGAAGACGTCAAGTGATGGTTGTGCGGACTTGATATAACTCTTGTTTGTTTCATTGATTTACTACCACTAGGAGGCAGGGTAGCTGCAGACAAAGATTTCTGGAGGAAGGAGCTCCTACCCAGCTCCACTAAACCCCCTGCCCAGCAGCTTCATCCTCCAGTTTTACTTGTCCCACGGAGGTATAGGGACTAAATATTTTTTTCTTTTCTTTCCTTTTTTTTTTCTATATGGGGAGCCACTGTTGTGCTTGTACCATACATACCTTGCCTCCCACCGGGATTATGTCCTTTTCTTTATCTGTGGGGAAGCAGCCAGAGGGATCTGAAGTCTCCCATCTGCCTCTCTGAGGTCTGTCCAATGGTTAGGTACTAGGGGTGGGCGAAACGTCTCACCATGTTCTTGTGAGAAAATCAGCAAAAACCATATTGTTGTCTGCTTTTTCGCAGGAAAATCAGATTTAAAAACAGAGATTAAAATTTTTCACCCATTGGCCAAAATTTTCCAAAAATGTATGTGTTTCAGGGGAGGGCTGGCCTGGGGGGCAGGGGGGCAATTGCCCCCGGGCCAGTCTTATGTCTGGGCTGGTGGGCCACTCCCGCTTGTTGCTGCAAATACTAGTGATACCACAGAGCTTACAATTGAAATGGAGCTACAATCCTAGTAACATAACCCATTTCTCTTGTAAGGTCTATAGTATCACTAGTGCAGCTTTACTTAAATTCTAAGCTCTGTAGTTGCACCAGCGTAACCCCATTTCAATTGTAAGCTTTGTGGTATTGCTTGCCTTACTTCACAACAATAACCCTTTGAGTGGCATACCTCTCTGGCACTGAAAGGGTTAATGGCAATTTTAAAATTAACAAAAGGGGTTGGCTGGGACAGTGGGCTGGAACGACAGTAAAATCGGGCGACTTGATTGTAGTTGCCCTCCAGGCCACAAGTTGCCAGTCCTCCCCTGATGTGTTTTATGCCTATTCGCTATAAAAACGTGATGTATTTGCAGAAGTGAAACACATTAGAAGCAGATACAGAGCGAGGTAGACGTGCTGTCCTGTTCTGCTGTGATCTTTTTAGAAAATTGAGGCAGGAGAGGCTCATAGTGCCTGCTATCACTATGAGAAAGTTTAAAACTGGAGGAGGAACTGGAAGGGCCCTTATGTGTCCACTGAGTCTGAGGAGGAGGAGGAGGAAGTGACCACTACAGAACCAATGCTGCCCAGTCCCCTTAAATCACCCCTAGGGATCTTGGGGAATTTAATGAGAAGGGAGGAAGAAAAGGGTAGTAGTGAGAGGAGGACAGGCCAGCTGCCTGCTGCCAGAAGTGCTGCCCCTGCTCCCACCATTTCTGTACCTGCACCCAGATGTGCTGCCCCTACTACTGATACCCCTAGTGCTGCGCTGCTGCAAGGCGTGCTGCCTCTGCTACTGCTACCACCATTGCTGTGCCTGCTGTCAGACGTGCTGCCCCTGCTGCCACTAGTGGCATGCCTGCTATCAGAAGTGCTGCCCCTGCTACTGCTACCACCATTTGTGTCCCTGCTATCAGACGTGCTGCCCCTGCTGCCACTAGTGCTGTGCCTGCTGTCAGATGTGCTGTCCCTGCTGCAACCAGTGTTGTGCCTGCTTTCAGTGCTGAACCTGCTGCCACCAGTACTGTGCCTGCTGTCAGACATGCTGCCCCTGCTGCAACCAGTGCTGTGCCTGCTGCAAGTGCTGAACCTGCTACCACCAGTACTGTGCCTGCTGCTGTAAGATGTGCTGCCCCCGCTGCAACCAGTGATGTGCCTGCTGCCAGTGCTGAACCTGCTGCCACCAGTGCTGAACCTGCTGCTAGTGAGTCTTGTAATACTCAGGAGGGGGGAAGGAGAAGCTGATGCCAAGTGTGACAGCAGGGGACCCTAAGTCACATTTGCCATCCCCAAGCAGTCCCGCCAGTGCTAGTACTACTGCTACTAAGGTCCAGCAGCTTGTTAGTGTTAGGAGTGAAGGAGGGGGTAATCAACAACAATATCCTCATATTAATAGTGACTGTGAGGAGGAAGACTCTGGGGTTGAACTTGATGTGGTTGGTGTTAGTGGTAGTAGTAACAGTGATGGTGAAGCAGCTGGTGGGACTAGTGTTGGGAAGTGGTACGGGAAGCATTTGAGAGCGTCCAGACTAGCGGTCAAGGGAGCCCACACCATTCCTTTGGCTCTGGGAGTCCCCTTCCCTTCACGACATTGTCCAGGTGGAACATGATCATGAAGAAGTCAGAACTGTTACCTAGCAGCAATAATACCACCACCACCAGGAGCACAGATCAGCTGTCTATGCCTTCTGCTAGTGCTGCCAGTCTGTCTTCTTCAGGTCAACGAGAAATGGCAAGTGTGACATTAACACATACACTGTCTGACACTACAGCCTTGTTTTGCTGTCCATTAGCAAAAACCTAAGGGAGGGTAGATCAATAGGGTATAACTGTTAACCCTTTGAGTTCCAGAGGGGTATGCAACAACAAAAAATAAAAATAATAAAATTGCACCATAACAAGTGTAATGGGGGTGTTTTGTTTTTGTTCAATTCTATATTAGTCTACAAGAATCATATGCAAACCATTATTCATGTTAGTTATCAGCCAGTAATTGCTAATGAGCATCTTACCTGTTTATATGCAACAGAGGATATTTCTCACCCCCAGTCCGGAGAACACTCATCTAACAAGACTTCTATACTGTAATCATGTAGTCCTGTGCCATGTTGATACCCCTACTCATGCCCTGGGGTTTAACCACAAGATTTACCTGGGCAGCATGTAAAATCTGAGATATATTACCAGAAAAGGCAAAGACCAAGGCTAAGTCAAAGGTCAGGGAAGACCGAGTTCAGGCCAAATATTACACAGGTCAAACGGGTCAGGGCTGGCTAAGTTCAAGTGAAGTCTATAGGACTAGCCAAGGATCAGGGTAGGTGGAAGTCAAGCAAGGTCAGGAGAAGAGCCACGTCTGAGAATTGGACAAGGAAGCCAAGAAATAAGAGGACCAAATTTTAAGATGGAAACCCTAATTAAGCAAATTGTTAGAGGCAGAGGGCTCTTAAATTGGCAATAAGAGCGACATAGAAAAGGAAGTGCAGCTAAAACCTATACATTTTAGACGACCAAGTGTACAAACTGGAATGTGAAGATGACTAGACATACTCACCAAAGGCGTAACTAGAAGCCTCCAGGCCCTGGTACAAGAAATGCCACGGGCCCCCCTCCCACCACATTGGCCCCCTGACCACATTGACCCCCTCCACAATGCCCCCATCTCCTACCTGGAGCTCCCGCGCAGTCCTCTTAGTAATGCAAAGCGCTGGGAGATGATGTCATCTCCCAGCGCTCTGCATTACTAGAGCGCCGGAGGGAGATTGCGGGAGCCAGGCAGAGGGGTCGCAGGGGGAGGCCGAGCCCCTGGAGTGCATGGGCCTGGTCGCAGGTGCGACCCCTGAGACCCCTATAATTACGCCACTGGTACTCACCAGTTTGCATGAACAAGAGTGCAGGAGGCCATACACTGAGTACCATGCGGAGCAACAGGCTGGATGGTTGCACCTGTACTTAACTGGAGACCTGCATGAAGATGCCCTGGTGAGTGGTGATAACATCAGCTTTACTTTAGTGATGATGTGAGTTGGACCTCCAGCTGTTGGGGACTACAACAAATGACTGCATCTGCCCTACAGTATACATGAAATGTCACAATAAAACCATACTGCTCCTTTAATGGGTTAAGTAAAAGAGGTCACCCAGGGAAATGTTTGAAGATAAGGCTGTGGGACGGTTTGTCTGTGTGATTCTTGCACATTCACACCTGTGTCCCAGGTAAAGGTCACACTCCAGCAGGATTAGGCCGAGATGACAGGCTGCCATATCTCCCCGCACACAGCTTTCAGCACTGACTAGTAATAATCTGTCTGCCAGTAAATGGAAAAGGACAAAAGCCCACGTCTCCCCCTCCACCATCTTCATATAATTCACAAGGAAATCGACCAAGGTGAAAAACTTCTAGAGGAAGCAACAAAATATCTGCATTATATGTAACAAGTAATAATGTCCATTTATTCAAATGATAATTTTAACCCTTTGAGTGCCAGAGGGGTATGCAACGCATTGCTTTGCAATGCGTTGCATACCCCTCTGGAACTCAAAGGGTTAAACCTTAGCAGCTAAAGAGAGATGTCCAACACATTGGGAAGTATTTTATATCTGTATCATGTACAGGTGTATAAGATTCCATTACCATGCAGTCCTAGCCAGGACTGCCACTGAAGTCCTCTCTAGCAGCCAATGATTAACATTATTTTATTGGCCCTTATGTATAAAAGCCAAATGGGCAAATGAAACATAGAATCTGACGGCGGATAAGAACCATTCGGCCCATGTAGTCTGACCATTTTCCTACTGTAAAAACCTCAAACCTTTTTTGGTCTTTGGTCTTTTCTTATGTTCAGGACAGACTTATGCCTATACCATGCATGCCTACATTCCCTCACTGTAGTAACCTCTACCACTTCTGATGGTAGGCTATTCCACTTATGTACTACCCTCTCAGTGAAGTAAAACTTTCTTACATTACATCTAAACCTGCGTCCCTCTAGTTTTAGACTATGGCCTCTTGTCCTGATATTTTTTCTCCTTTGAAATGTACTTCCCTTCTGCATTTTGTCTATCCTGATATTTATTTTCCTGTAAACCAGTCACCATTTTAGTAGCCCTTCTCTGAATTTTCTCTAGAGTATCTATATCCTTCTGGAGATGGGGTCTCCAGTACTGTACACAATACTCTAGGTGAGGTCTAACTAGAGATCTGTAGAGTGGCATGAACACTTCCCTTTTTCTGCTACTAATGCCCCTAGCTATACAACCCAGCACCCTGCCTGTATTCGCCATTTTATGTCCCCCCTCTTTGTGATGCAATTTGATTGCATCAGACTTGTTCCACGTTTCATAGGCCCAGTGAGATGTTCTTGGTGGGTTCAAATTGTTTGATCAAACCAATTTCCCCATATGGTGGAAGTGAAAAAAATCCCTACATTCTAACACTTTTCTGTGTGTTGTCAGTATATAAAAGAGGTGAGATTTCTGTGGTTGAGAGTGTTTCTTCTCTCTCTTCATCTCTGTATTATAAAGTGACTGGCGGCCTTGTCACCTTGTCTTGTGACCTCTCAGTCCTTTTGTTTCTCACACCAGTGGAAGTGTTTGTAGTCATGGTAGACTGTGGAAGCGTTAGTCATCTAAGAGTAATTCTGTATAATAAAAGGTTATAATAACCCCCGCTACGAAAATCACTCACCAGAGATTGGTCTTTAAGACAGCCGTAATTTCTCTCCTCAATAGCCGTCACAGGAGAGATATTAAGGCTGTCTTAAAGGGATAGTAATGTTTCACAAAAAAAGCAGCTCCGATTAATCTTTGTAGAATTTGAGCCATGGAGAGTGTTATTTTAATACTGTCTGAGTTGTAGTTCAAGAGTAACTGAATAATACATTATCCCCCTCCCACCCCATTTTACTGATGTAACACTGCTCACCACAGAGCAGCAAGACTGTCCAGATGGATCGCAGAGAGGGACAATCTTCAATTAGCTTAAGGAAAAACCTGTCAAGGAGGGCAGGGTTTTCCTTATACTCACAGTAAGAATATTGTCCCTTGCTGTGAGCCGTCTGGTCAAGAGACCAAATTCCACATCTGAGGGGAGGTGGCTTACACTAGGTAAAAGGGGTGGGAGGGGGAATACTTTATAATTCAATTAATCTTGAACTACAACTCTGACAGTAGTGAAATAACACTCTCCATGGCTCAAATACTATGAAGATTAATTGGAGCTAAAGTGGTCTTTATTCTGCAAAACAGTTTGATTGTTAAAGGGATAGTAATACTTAAGATGTAAAAAAATATATGTTGTAGGGTTTATGTCCCTGAATAAAACAAGTGTATTCCCACTGCTGAGAGATATTTTATTAAAAAATGATAACAGCTCAAACTTGATTTTTTTAGGTGCAATATCACAGTGGCCTGAAAATTTAAGTGGCGTTGTTGCTACACCATCCTATGGAGATCTATGGTCTACAGACCAGAGCAGTCCATAGGATGGTGTAGCAAGAGCGCCACTGTAGATTTTCAGGTCACTGTGACATTGCACCTAAAAAATTCAAGTTTGAGCTGTTATAATTTTTTAATAAAATATCTCTCAGCAGTGGGAATACACTTGTTTTATTCAGGGACATAAACCCTACAACATATATTTTTTTACATTTTAAGTATTACTTGACCTTTAAGCTTATCGCTAGCTGCCTAATTAGGTGGGGTGGACTTTAGTTGGGGTGATAATTCCCCTTTAAACTGAGCAGGGCTTCAAAACCCTACATAGATAGAATTTCGCCCCATACAGCTTGTACATCAATTGGACAATCTATGTTGGGGGGGGCGCTGACCAAATATGGATCAATCTGTATACCTTGAGGGAATGCCCTCATGAAGGATCCCTTTGGTTAACCCTTTGGGTCATAGACGGGGTGCACAATACATTGCTTTACAATGTGTTGCCTACCCTCTCGCATTCAGAGGGTTGAAGTGGCACTTAACCCATTGAGTAGCAGTGGGGCATTCAACCAAATGCTTTGCAATGCATTGGATACCCCTATGGCACTCATAGGGTTATACTTTATAACAACGCAGGTCATTTTGAATGCTTTCAAAATCATATTTCTCTTACATCCAAAATGGCAGGACACATCACAAAAGACAGGGTCTTTGGGGTGGAGACTCCTTACTCCTCCAGCTCAACCCTCTGCCTAATCCCGGAATTCAGGTGTCCTGCTAGCAAGGCTATCCTCTTAATTTTTGATTAGGCTTTTCTTATATTCCTATTAGATATGGGTACAGGTGGGTTACCATTGCTGGGCTTCCCTAGAGTTGGACTGAAGAGTTCACAGGTGCTCTGTGGACCTATTTTGCCCTGTGGAGGGAGGGGGGGCTTTATGACTAGTCTTCTGTCATGGCTGAGACTCTTGATATTCTGCCTTTTCCTATGGTTGACAAGTCAGGCTCTGTACCAAGGTCTGTCCTTTCTTCTCCCTGATTGGACGTTAGTGACTATGGACACCAGCCTTTTCGGGTGTGGATCTGTGTGTGTGGCCATCACTCCAATCAGGGCTATTGGTCTCTCACCGATGCACGTCTTCTAATAAATCTTCTGGAGCTTCATGACACCTTCATTGCTCTTTCATCCTGGATGAGTCTTCTGCAGGGCCTCCTTGTTCAGATTCAGTCTGACAATACTGCAACAATAGTATACATCAGTCCTCAAGGTGGAACCAGGAGCAAGGCTGCCTGGGAGGAAGTCGAAAGGATTCTACTGTGGGCAGAAGCTCAGGTACCTTCCCTGTCCTCTCCCTGTCCTCTCCTTGTCCTCTCTCTACATTCAGGGCATAGATTATTTCAGCAGAAGGTCTGTCAGTCCAGGAGAGCGGCCCATTGGGACTTAAACCCTTAAAGGGATAGTAATACATGAAAATAAGTTTATTTTATATTGTAGCCCTTAAAAAAACATGAAAAATGATATGTCGTATCTCCCAAACCTTTATGGTTTGGGAGATATTCAGAAGTAAAGTTTCCCCTGGGGTGATGTCATTGCTCCACCCTACAGATTTGGAATCCAGTCCTGGGACCGGCAGTGCCTCTCCAGAAGTGCTGAGATCATGATCTTTAAAAAGAATTTCTTAATTGGAATGGTCTACAAAGTGTGCTTTCAAGCCAGGCACACTTTGTACACAGTTCCAATTAAGTAGTTCTTTTCAAAGATCGTGATCTCCGCACTGCTAAAGAACTGCCGGTTGCTCTGTGGACCGAATTCCAAATCTGTCCACTAGATGGCAGACTTGGCTGAAACAGCCGGAAAAAGAGCATTTTACTATATTTTACATCTGAATATCTCCCTAACCATAAAGGTTTGGGAGATAAGACTTATATCATTTTTCATGTTTTTTTAAGGGCTACAATATAAAATACAATTATTTTCAAGTATTACTATCCCTTTAACCATTAAGGATGAGAGGGATGTGTAACTCATTGCTTTGCAAAGCGTTGAATACCTCTCTGGTCCTTGAGGGGTTAAATGCTTGAGAGGTCTCTAAAGCATTGCTTGGTGCAGTTGGTACTAAGAACTGAGTCAAACCAGTTGTACTATTGGAGAGAGATAAAAGCTCCTATTTATATAATGGGCTTTTAACTCTGAATGCTAGAGGTCTCCAATACATTGTAAGGCAATGGGCTAGAGACTCCTCTTGCAACTCAAGAGGTTTAAAAGCCAACATTTAAATCCAAGGGTATTATTATTCTCCCACTATCCCATGGCTGCTTTTCTCCAGAATTGCTCATTTGGTCCATAGCGTGATTGGTGACCATAATTTGCATGTGTGATTGTCATACCTGGGAACTTTTACTTGTTCATTCCCGGAGGGGAGTCCTGTGGTGCCGCTGTGAGGAGAGAATTGACGTGATGCCTGTAAAAAAGGGTGGGGCTAAATCATGAGGGGGGGCAGAACAGTGTGGGAAAGGAGGAGAAGTGGGAGAGAAATGGGAGGAACATGGTGGGAAGGAGCAGAAGTGGCCAGATTTTAAGTAGAAACTCCTCACATCCAGAGAATCAGACTCTGCCCCCTGGACCCGGTAATGCAGAGTCAAAACCGGTGTCTCCGGGGCAAATCCTGAGAGTTACCAGCTATGCTGATTGTATGTTGTGATCTTAAAGGGATAGTAATGTTTCATAATAAAAGCAGCTCTAATTAATCATCATAGTATTTGGACTTTGGAGAGTGTTATATCAATTCTGTCAGAATTGTAGTTCAAGAGTAATTCAATGATAAAGTGTCCCCATCCCGCCCCTTTTACTGATGTAACATTGCTCAGCCAGAGCAGAAGGGAGGTGCCCAGGTAGACTGCTGAGAGGGACAATCTTCAATTAAGATAAGGGAAAAAGCTGAAAAACCTGTCAAGGTGGGCAGGGCTTTCATTGTCCTCATAGGAAGAAGATTGTCCCCTGCTGTTATCTGTCTGGTCTATGGACTGCATTCCACATCAGAGAAGAGATAGCTTACACTAGGCAAAAGGGGCGGGAGGGGAAACTGTGCTTGTGAATATCTTATATCGTTCTTCATGTTTTTTAATGCCTACAAAATAAAATAAAGATAAAACGAAGTATTACTATCCCTTTAAACCCTTGATCAACTGGTATGTACTCCAGTCAGGGCTACAATGCCACTAAATGTCCATTTACACCTATGTAGACTCTGCTCTGACCTTCTACGCTCGTACACTAATCTGCTCAGTGTACAGAAAATCACCAAAAAATGTAATGTTCCCACTCAGACCTTGTACAGATACATTTCTTAAAAAATAAAATAAAAATAAAAACTTTTACCAGTAATACAAAACAAAGAGAAAGAGGGAAACCTCAAAGAAGGTCACATGATTAAGAATATGTAGAATACAGCAATTTCTCAGAATTAAAAAAAAATCTATTAAAATCTACCCTTTTAAACTATTTTTGGGGTGTACACTTTCCTTTTAAAGGGGCCTAATTGGTGAATTTGAGAGAGAGCTTTCAAAATCACATTTATGTTGTATTAGGCATTTATTATTTGAAAAACACTTTTGATTTAGATTGATAGATGATGCTAATAGAGGAAAACAGTGCAGGCACTTCCTGTCTCAGAGCTACATTGCTTCCCCTGCTCGTTGACACTTAAAGGGATAGTAAACCTTGAAAATAAAGTTTATTTTGTAGCCCTTAAAAAAACATGAAAAATGGTATAAGTCTTATCTCCCAAACGTTTATGGTTTGGGAGATATTCAGAAGTAAACTAGAGTAAAGTTCCCTTTTCCTGGCTGTTTCAGCCAAGTCTGCCATCTAGTGGACATATTTGGAATTCGGTCCATATATCAACCGGCAGCTCTTTAGCAGTGCCAAGATCACGATCTTTAAAAAGAACTACTTAATTGGATCTGTCTACAAAGTGTGCCTGGCTTGCAAGCACACTTTGTAGACTATTCCAATGAAGAAATTATTTTTAAAGATCCTGATCTTGGCACTGCTGAAGAGCCGCAGCCGGCCCCAGGACCGGATTCCAAATCTGAGAGCTAGAACGGTGACGTCACTCAGGGGGAAACTTTGCTTCTGAATATCTCCCAAACCATAAAGGTTTGGGAGGTAAGACTTATATCATTTTTCATGTTTTTTAAGGGCTACAATATAAAATAAACTTTTCAAGGTTTACTATCCCTTTAACCTTTTTAATGCTAAGGGAGGTAGGCAATATATGGTTGAGCACCATTTGTGAGTGTGGGAGGTAATGAAGGGATGAGACCAGAAGTACCTGCGCAGCATGCCCTAATTAGCATAATCTAGATATCCAAATAACTCAAAAGCAAGTTTACAAAATAAAAAAATGGTTTATATAATGTATAGGTGGTTTGGAAAGCTCTTTCAAAATCACCAAAGTTGTTTTGAGGTGATAGATCTGTTTAAGTGATAGCACAGCTCTGGCACATGTTTCCAAACCAGCAAACTCAGTACTGGATTTCCCATTAGACAGAGAAGGCAAGTGTTGGTGATCTTAATAGGAGGGTTGCTTAAAGGAGCAGTAAACCTTTAGTAGAAAAATGTAGCTCTTTTCCTGCTGAGTACTCCCACTGAAGCCCACTTACCTCTGTCATCAAGGGGTTTGGCTATGCTGTCCACATCCTCAGTGTTTGGCTGTGAGATTGGTCAGCTCTATCCTGATGCCTCTGCACCAGTCAAGCATTCATGGATTATAGTGTCCAGTACCAATCTGGCCACTTTATTTATTTGCATTTCCCTTTTATTGACCAAAGGCATACCTGCCAAGTGTCCCTCTTTAGGAGGGACAGTCCCTCTTTCAGACACAAATCCCTCTCTCCCACCCTGGTGTCTCTCTTTTTAGGAGATCAGACTGTGTGGTGTGTGTATATATAAGTATCACATTGCTCCACAGCAATATAACTCACATTAATGTTTGTTTAAACATCAGTATGTGTATTTATACATTAGTCTGTGTAAATAAAATACTTTGGTCTTGTTATAAATCATGTATTCGGTTACACAAAGAGGTGTCAATAGGTCAAGAAATAACCTAAAAATTCTCAGTAGTGCCACACCCACTATCCACGTCCCTAGCAACACCACCTAAAACTAAAGTGTCCCTCTTTGGCCATTTGATATGTTGGGAGGTATGGCCAAAGGTGTTGGAGACCTTTTTGACATCCAATAAATTATTTTTTTTGTTCTCTAGTTTGTGTATCTTCTGTGCCAGGGAACTCTGGATGAGTCATATGTAGAGTATGAGGGTGGTCATGAGAAAAGATGGAGAGCCTAGGATGAGAAACATGAAAAGCAAGTCTAAACAGCACCTAAGGGAGCACATCCCAAAAAATAAACTACTGTTATGTGTTCTCAGTGTAAGCTTGTCACAACTTTCCTGGTTTTTAATCTTCCTAAGTGTTAAGGTATCCCAGGCATGTATCCTTTTGTGGCAAGAGGTAATCTGCTGCACTTTACTGACGAGACCCATATCTCTCATGCAGAGGAGATATGCCTGAATTTTCGGTGCTGGACAGTATGTGGGTGAGATCAGATTAAGGTAGATATGGAAATACCTTCTCTGGAAAATGTGACTGAGCAGGACCTGAGGAGGCACAATCCCCATGAATAATCTGCTAAGATTTACTTTTTTTCATTGTGCGCTTTTCACACCTCTTTTGTTTGTTTTAGTCTCAATACTTGACCCTGGGTGCATGGGATATAAATTCAACCTTAGAGGGCAATTATGTTTTTATTACAGGGGAACTCTCACCTCTATAAATTGTCTCCTCATCGTAATATTCCTTTACAGTTAACCTGTAATACATTTTTTTAAGTTAATGCAGAATATGCCGAGAGTTAACATTTTAAAAATGAGCCACTGACGTCACTTCAAGACAGGCTGCGGGACAACACTGTCCCGCAGCCTGTCAATCTTCCTATCCACAAGTAGTGCTTCATTCCCACCTCCTCTGATGATGAAGGATTTCTCCCTGTGAGCTGGAGCGGTTTCTTGCCAATGAGAGCAAACTAGCTCACATGGAGGAAGTCTCCGTCAGAGTAGGAGGTGAGAACGAAGCATAACTTGGGGAGGGGAAGAGACGAAGATTGACATGCTGCAGGAAACAGTTGTCTTGAAGTGACATCACCGGCTCATTTTTAAAATGTTAAATCTCGGCATATCCTGCATTAAATTAAAAAAAAAAGATTACAGGTTAACTCTAAATGAAGATTATGATGAGGAGAACTTTTATAGAGGTTAGAGTTCCTCTTTAAAAAGTCCTGGACTGCACTGTGAATCTCCAAATGACTCCTGTCAGCCATTGGGGGGGGGCACAAAACTTTTGCACATACACACTCCAGATTATCAGCAGCCTGAAAAGCAACCCAGAAGTATGTGTCTCTCAAGCCAGACACAAAAGAACTATGGGGACTGTGTCGCATTGTCAGAGACATTACCATGATGGGGAGGAAATGGTTAACTTTTCTTTTAAACCAAATTCTCTGAAATTCTGTTTTAAGATGTGTGTAAATGATCTCATGTTAAAACAATGGCCCTTAGATTCAAGGTAGGGGGTGAAAATAACTGAATGTCAGCTATGGAGATATATGATTAGGTGCTAGACACCAAGTCTAAAGGAAGATATACTCCCATATGGGAAAGTCTAGATAGTATGACATGTTTACATGAAATATGTGACCCAGTGAACCCCCTAACTGAGGAAAAAACACAGATTTGTGTGTCATATGTAAAATTTTAATGTAGAGTAATGGCTCCATCTATAGATTACATGGTGTTATTACTAATGCTTTGGAATTTTTCCATAATTTATTCTGATGTCACTGCATAATGAGATGGCTCTTTAACCAATCAGAGCACATTTTGATAAGATAAATTTCATATTATAAGTATGCAAGTCTTGGTCTGGGTTGGCTTTTTCTTTCCTGGGGGCACCTGTTCTGGAAGTGTACCTAGCTGAGAGATACAAAGAAACACTTAGTGGACTGGTAACTATATATTTTTCCTTATTTAAATTCTGCAAAAGTTCAGAATCATATACACGTTTCTTCTATATTTGAAGAAACCTAATTTTCTTATCATTTGTCTTATTTGGACTGGCCAACCATTTGGGATCAATTATAATAAGCTATATTAGCTCTAGAAATTCTGAAATTAAGCAGAATTCATTTATTATTGGTAAACTGTCATATTTTGCCAAATAAGGGTAAAAATAGTTCATAGCAGTTAGAATTCATAGTTTGGTATATATATTAGTTAATATAATTCTTGGTATTTCTAGAATAATATATTGTGTTTCTGGAAAGATTGCAATAATTAATATTTGATCTGGGGAATTCTTTGAATTTATTAACCCTTTAACTGCTATTTGTCCATTTATTTGAGGTATTTATTTGGATTTCTTTGTGTGTGTTTTGGGTCTACAAATTTTGTAAAGTGAAAGTTTCTTTTAAACTTTCACTAGACAAAAGAAGCTGCCATCTTGGATGTGGTATCCTATCCTTATAGTGGATTAACCCTTGGAGTACCTTATAGATTTCTTTGTGCATGTACTAGGCCTACCTTTTGTAAAGTGAAGGTTTCTTTTAAACTTTCACTAGATAAAAGAAGCTGCCATCTTGGGTGTGGCATCCTATCTTAATGGATTAACCCTTCAAGTACCCTATAGGTTTTACATAGGATTGCTATAGTCATGTTTATGATATATGTTGCATGAAGTTTGTATACTGTCTAGACATATATTATTGGGTTGAGTCTAAGTCTATTCTTGGTATAATCTATGATTGACTATATTAATTGCAATTTATATGTTTTATTCAGAAGGTATGCAATATTTGAAATCAGTATATAATTAAATTATAGTGATCTATATCTGGGATTTTATTCCAGTTAGTCTCTAAATTTGATTATTATATATGGTACAAGGAAAATTGTCAGAGGACCTGGCTTCATATTAAAGTTGACTCATCTGACAATATACGTTAAACCTCAATTAGCATAGTTATACAGTTTCTGGGGCAGAAAGTATTCATGTACACTGTTGCCAACTGTATTTTATTAATTGTAAGGATCAATCATCCTTTTCTGTGTTTATGAGTTCAATTATTGTTATTCCATATACTCAGGTACAGATAACCCTTTAACTGCTGTTCATAATAATTGTCATATTTGTTTTTGAGTTATTGTTATCTATTCAATTGTGTTCACTCAGTTTTATCATTGTTAATTACATTTTATATAGGGAATATTTCACGTAAATAAATTATATATATATATTTTTGCACAAATATGTGTAATTGATTATTTAATCAATTCTTTACTGTGAAGTAACGTGTCAATACCTAGTATTGCGTAAATTTCTCAAAATTATTTATATTGTCATTTATCTATTTATATGAAGATATCCAACCTGATTGGTTCTCTTGTTTTAACCCCTTGGGTACCTTCATCACAATTGGTTCGACATCATGGGGCAAGAATGAATTGCAAGACTGTCTTACAGTTTATTCTCTTCTCGCTGGACCAACAATGGAGCCTTGGGGGTCTCTTTTCAGACCAACATTCTTCTCTCCTGTTCATTTACCCTGGGACTCACAATGCAGCCCCAGTTGCAGGTCTGTTTCAAGGGTAAAAATCTGCCAGTAGAGCATTATCAGTATGCTAACTGCCCTTTAAAGGGATAGTAATACTTCGTTTTATCTTTATTTTATTTTGTAGGCATTAAAAAAACATGAAGAACGATATAAGTCTTATCTCTCAAACCTTTATGGTTTAAGAGATATTCACAAGCAAAGTTCCCCCCCCCCCGTTCAGCCACATCAGAAGGGAGGTGCCCAGGTAGACTGCAGAGAGGGACAATCTTCAATTAAGATAAGGGAAAAAGCTGAAAAACTTGTCAAGGGGGGCAGGGCTTTCATTGTTCTCATACAAAGAAGATTGTCCCCTGCTGTTATCTGTCTGGTCTTACAACCAGATTCACATCTGAGAAGAGATGGCTTACACTAGGAAAAAGGGGCGGGAGGGGAAACTTTGCTTGTGAATATCTCTTAAACCATAAAGGTTTGAGAGATAAGACTTATATCATTCGTCATGTTTTTTTAATGCCTACAAAATAAAATAAAGTTAAAACGAAGTATTACTATCTCTTTAAGGAAACTCACAACATGCACAAATTCTACCCACGTGCTATACTGAGACAAGGGTATAAAATATTATAAAATATAAAAAAAAAAGCATTGATGAGACATATTTTCCTCGAAATATAATTTTATAATATATTATAATTTCAGTTAACTCACAGAGTATATAAATGTATACATTGTATAATAAATATATATAAATATATTCCAAATATAAAATCTGAGACATGGATGAGTCTATCAGTAGAAAAGCTTTGGACACATTAATTACTGAACCTCCTGACACTGGGCACAGGTTGAAGGAATATTCATGATATATTTTAATGCGTCCTGTTTGTTTTATATTTCAATCCATTTACATGATAGCTTTCCAGTTTTTTAAAGGAGTGTTATTTTCTGTTTTTTTTTATGAAAAACGTGGACTTTTCTGCTGAGTAATAAAGGGTACTACTATTGATGGGAGATGTATAATTCAAAAGTGATCACAGCTCAGAACTGTCTTGTTCAATTGCAATTTCTTACAACCAGATGGGATGTTTCTATCATAATGGGCGTTAGTAGTGACTCAAATTGGCTTCTTGGAAACTAATTGGTGCTGTTGACTAACCCCTTGAGTGCCAAAGGGGCGTACCCCTTTGGCATTCGAAGGGTCGAATAATATGTTTGAACTGTAATAAATTTTGCAAAAGCAATCTCTCAGTAGAGGCAGCATATATAATTCCATATACCGTAAAATTGTGAGTATAATACACAAATTTTTAACCCATTTCACCTTATGTGAAGTGGGGGGTGCATATTATACATGAGTGAAACCCCTCAAAAAATTAAAATGCCCCCCTCAATCACCCTTTCCCTTCCCAGCCTCCTCCACCTCAATACAGTCCAAAGGGCTCTCAAGTATGTTGATTGTGCACAGACGCCGCAGTCAAAATGACTGAGCAAGTTATTGATACCTGTGCAAGGTCAGGGTTATCCCCAAAACCTGTCTCAGCCTTCTATGAATGCATATTGAAACCACTTATATAACCTATGACTCACTCTCTCCCATATAGATCTATTAAACCTTTGAGTGGCAGAAGGGTATCCAAGGCATTGCTTTGCAATGCCTTGGATACTCTTCTGGCACTCAATGGGTTAAGTAATTTGCCATCTGGACATCAGGTGGCACTGTTGCTAACAGATTCATGTGGTTGGAATGATGCATTTCCCAGCAATGAGAGCATCCTTGTTTGTCAGCAGGCAAAACCCCAATGTATAATATATTTAATGTTACTTTTCCTTCAGAGTTAATATTTATTCAAACATTGATGCTTTAACCCATTAAGTGTCAGAGGGGTGGACTCTCAAAGGGTTAAAGGGTGTCTGTTCTCCAGGATGAAACAACTGGAGTAGTAGGTGCCCAGAGCAGTGCATGGCTACCAGTGTAATATGTGTGTCTTCCTCACTTCCGGGGTTATAGATGGCTGTGCGCGGAGGATGTCCAGTAAAGCTGTCTTCCATTTCTCATGTGAGTGTGAGGACAGAGTCCCAGTAATCTTCTGGAGTTTGATAGCATCTCAAGTGAAGACCATTATGTACTGCCAGGAGGAGCCTGCCAACAGCAAAACAAAGCAGAACTGTGTGGTGCTGTATATAAAGGTCTAGAGTTTACTGAAGACTGTTAAACCAGGGGGCAGAATAATGCAATAGTTCACTCTCCTTCCTAGGAAAACATATATCCTCCTACCTCATCGTGTATCCCTCCCACCTCCACAGCATGACATCAAGTGTCCATCCCTTTGTACCCTCAGCACCACTGATTCCTTCCAAAACATCTCTCCTCATGTTTCCCCCAAGAATCTCTTCCACCACATAAGCTTGCAAACATCCATCCCTTCCTACCCCAAGCATCTCTTCCGCTCCCTCACCCCTGGCATCTATTCCCCTCCCTCACCCCTGGAATCTCTTCCACTCCTTCACCCCAGCATCTCTTCCCCTCTCTCACTCCCAGCATCTCTTCCACTCCCTCACCCCTAGCATCTCTTCCCCTCACTCATCCCCGGCATCTCTTCCACTCCCTCACCCCTAGCATCTCATCCCTCCCTCACCCCCGGAATCTCTTCCACTTCCTCACCCCTAGCATCTCTTCCCCTCACTCATCCCCGGCATCTCTTCCACTCCCTCACTCCAGCATCTCCTCCACTCCCTCACCCCCGGAATCTCTTCCACTCCCTCACTCCAGCATCTCTTCCACTCCCTCACCCCTAGCATCTCTTCGCCTCACTCATCCAAGGCATCTCTTCCACTCCCTCACCCCTAGCATCTCTTCCCTCCCTCACCCCTAGCATCTCTTCTCACCCCCAGAATCTCTTCCACTTTCTCACCCCTAGCATCTCTTCCCTTCATTCATCCCTGGCATCTCTTTCACTCCCTTACCCCCGGCATCTCTTTCCCTCCCTCACCCCTGGAATCTCTTCCACTCCCTCACCCCAGCATCTCTTCCCCTCCCTCACCCCTGGCATCTCTTTCACTCCCTCACCCCTAGCATCTCTTCTCCTCACTCATCCCCGGCCTCTCTTCCAATCCCTCACCCCTAGCATCTCTTTCACTCCCTCACCCCCAGCATTTCTTCCCTCCCTGACCCCAAGCATTTCTCCCCCTTCCTCACCCCCAGAATCTCTTCCCCTCCCTCACCCCCGGCATCTCTTCCACTCCCTCACACCTAGCATCTCTTCCACTCCCTCACCCCCGGCATCTCTTCCACTCCCTCACACCTAGCATCTCTTCCACTCCCTCACCCCTGGCATTTCTTCCCTTCCTCACCTCCAGCATCTCGTATGCTCCCTCCCTTCCTCTCCAGCATCTCTCTTCCTCGCCCTCCTCCATGGAATTGCTCACTCCCGAGGTTCAGCCCCTTTTCCTCCCCCAGCAATTCTCTCTCCCCTCCCTCCTCGGTACCCCTCCTTCCAAAACCTGTCCCTCCCTCAGAATATCTACACCACAATCATCCCTCCCTTTATCTTGCCATGCAATGAAGCATTCATCCTTTCCTACCCTCAGCATCACTCCCCTCCTCCCCAGCATCTGTCTTCCTTCTCCCTCTTGTGCATCATTTCTCTTCCTCAGCATTTCTCTCCCCCATCCCTCCTTCTCAGCAACTCTTCCTCCTCCATAGCATCCTTCCCTTTCCCTTAGCATGCAATGAAGCATCCATACCATCCTCAGCATCACTCTTCCTCCTCTCTTCTCCCTTCCTCACCCCACCCCTAGCATTTCTTTCTCTCTCCTCCCCTACATCTCTTTCTCCTCCATATCATCCTTCCCTCTATCTCAGCTGCAATGAAGCATCCATCCTCAACATCACTCTCCCTCCAGCATTTCTCTCACTCATCCCTCCTCATCTGCATTTCTTCCTAATTCCAAAACCTCCGCATTTCTTCTCTCAAAGCATCACTACCGATACCTCAGCATGTCTTTCTCCAGGATTTTGTTTAGAGACAGCTGCCCAAAGAGACAATGGGGCATATACACAAAGAGAAGGTAAAGCAATTTTAGGGCAAATCAAGTGCTCCAATGACAGTCAACCTCCATTTTCACTTTGCACATTCCATGTAAATGAACTGGAATTATTTTCCCCTATAGTGCAGTTGTTTTGAGTTTATACATGTCTGTGGCCCAATGGCTTGTTCTAGCCCTGGTACCTGTTTATTACTTGCAGGTGTGTACATCATAGATCCGCACACATTCCTGGCAGCTGACATAGCAGCACCAGTGGAAAATGCAGTGACACTTCTCTTTGCGTTTCTCGGTGCGGGTATTGTGGCCTCTGCCACAGCACAGCAGGTCACAGCCATCTATCCCATGAGATGTCACATTGCAGGAACGTCCCCTTGTACCAAAGGAGCCTGTCTCCAGATTGGGCTCGCAGAAGTTGGGGGAAGTCTCGTAGTATACCAGGTCCCTCTCAGTGGGAGGCTTGAAGAGCGAGTACTTAGCCCTGAGTGTCTCCACCCAGCCTCTTGACTCACGGTGTTTCTCGACTGACATCTCAGAGGCGCTGTCGTACTTGTCCTTCAGATGGTCACCAATGGCTCGAAAGTCTGGCTGGGACCACCAGCAGGTCTTCACCTCACAGCTGCCGGACAGGCCATGACACTTACATTTTAAGTGCATGTGGTCTAGGATGGTCTAAAGGAAAGGAAAAATCAAGAGAAGTCAGAGTTACTGTAAATCAGACCACTCTAGCCATAATCAGATTCGCAATTTGTACTTTCTGGACCATGCGTACAAATAATATGAGCAGGTATAGGACAAACTAATTGTAATGTGGGTGATGAAAGATCTTCCAAAAACCTATATGTTATGGTAACCTCCTATTATTTAAAGGAGCAATAAACTTTTTTTTATGAAAACACATATTTTACAGAGCATTTCCTGCTGAATAAAACAAGGTCTCTCCCATCGCTGTCAGATGTTCTATTCAAAATATATAGCAGTTCAAATAACCAGGAAGTGAATTTACTGTGTTTACTTCCTGATAGTTCTAACTGACAGGAAGTGACAGGCAGTTTCTATCACATTCTATGGAGAACTGTATGTCTCTGACTTTTCTGACTTTCCTCTCCATTAGAATCTAACAGGAAATCTAATTAGAATTTGACCACTAGAGGGCACTGCTAATGTCAAAAAACATGGGTTTAAACTGTAATAACTCTGGAAATATAAATCTCTCAGCAGTGGGAGTACCCTTATTTTACTCAATAGGAAAATCCCTAAAAAAATATATTTTTTTCATAACAAAAGTTTACTGCTCCTTTAAAACTAGCAGTACTGGCATGGCTTTGCCCGTGCAGTTAATAAAACAAATATTACATAAACAAAGGTGATAACTGTCTTCAAAGCAGGATGTGTAGCTAAAAACTATATGCAGAGGGGCTGACAACTTGCGGCCTGCTGGGGGAATATAATCAAGTTCCAGATTACTGTCCTAGCCTACTTCCTTAATTTTAAAATTGGTATTAAAGGGATAGTAATACTTGAAAATAATTGTATTTTATATTGTAGCCCTTAAAAAAACACGAAAAAATGATATAAGTCTTATCTCCCAAACCTTTATGGTTTGGGAGATATTTACATGTAAAATATAGTAAAATTCTCTTTTCCTGGCTGTTTCAGCCAAGTCTGCCATCTAGTGGACAGATTTGGAATTCGGTCCACAGAGCAACCGGCAGCTCTTTAGCACTGGCGAGATCAGGATCTTTGAAAAGAACTACTTAATTGGAACTATCTACAAAGTGTGCCTGGCTTGAAAGCACACTTTGTAGACCATTCCAATTAAGAAATTCTTTTTAAACATGGTGATCTCAGCACTTCTGGAGAGGCACTGCTGGTCCCGGTACCGAATTCCAAATCTGAAGGGTGGAGCAATGACGTCACTCCAGGGGAAACTTTACTTCTGAATATCTCTCAAACCATAAAGGTTTGGGAGATAAGACTTATATCATTTTTCATGTTTTTTTAAGGGCTACAATATAAAATAAACTTATTTTCAAGTATTACTATCCCTTTAAAGGTTTTGAAGTAAGGAAAGTGATACCACATGGCTTAACCCCTTAACGACCCTTGATGGTCATAGTACGTCATGGGTAAATCTGACTGAACGACCCATGACGTACTATGACTGTCATGGAATTCCGGGCTCCCCCCGCGGCTGCACTCCGGGGAGTCCAGAATTGGATTCTTAAAAAAAAAAAAGCTCCATGGTCCTTTAGTGACCGTCATGTGCCTGCGCGGCCGGTCGTTAAGGGGTTAAAATTGAAATCGGGCTACACTTGTGATACAGAGCTTACAACTGAAGTAAAGCTACACTAGTGATACCATGGAGCTTTCAATGGAAATGGCTTATACTACTAGTGTATTGTATAATTTGTGTAGCTCCATTTCAATTGTAAGCTCTTTGATATCTCTAGTGTAGCTCCATTTACAGCAACAAGTAGGAGTGCAGCAGTAGCCCACCACCCACACATTACTGGCCCAGGGAGCAATTGCCCCCCAGGCCAGCCGTCCCTTGAGTATATGAAGTGGCTGGGCTGTTAAAATCTGAGTGGCAAAAGGTCAAACTCAATCACATGGGTAGAACTATTAAAGGAGAGAGGTAGTCCTCAACACAAAGAGATATAGTGCAACCAAGGGTTCCAGATTGAGTCAAAGGAGTATCTATTGGTAGTGCTAGGAAGCATTAAGCGTTCCATAGTCATAATGTTGCCCTTTTTTTATTTCCAGTCCAAAAGAGAGGTTAACCCCCTTGAATGCTAAAGAGGTATTCAACACATTGCTTCACAATGTTTTGAAGACCTCTACACTATTCAAGGGGTTACAATACCCTTTTAAATTTGGTTTGTCTTAGTACATTTCGGTGGTGGGGGAATAGTCGAATCCATCAGAGCAGTTCATCTGGCATTAGCCTGTAACTCGCTGGAATCACAGCAGGGTATGCAGGCCCGACTGGGACAAAAATAGGCCTGGGCATTTAAAGCTGAGCACCCCATTTTTATTTTTTGAACAGCCCATGGGGGGGGGGGCAGCGGCAGTGGGCATTTGTTCGTTATTTATATAGCAGTGGCCCCGTACCGGCCCACCAGGCAAATGCCCGGTATGCCAGATGGCCAGTCCGGGCCTGAGGGTATGTATACAATGTATCATCACAGATAGAAGCAGTAAAGTTTTGTTATGAAAAATATGTATTGTAGGGATTTTCCTGTTGAGTAATATAAGGATACCCCAACTGTGTTGAGAAATTTATTACAGGTTATTTTTTATTTTTTTTACATAAACAGTGCCCTCTAGTAGTTCCAATTAGTAATTATTTTACATTCTATTTGAGAGTAAAGTCACAAACAGTTCTCTGCAGAATGTGATAGAAACTGCTGAGTCATGCTGTCTGTGTGAACTTTCAGGAAGTAAATGCGCTGTAATTCACTTCCTAACAATTTGAACTATTATAACTTTTAAATAAAACAACTAACAGAAATGGAAGAACCATTGTTCTACACAGCAGGAAATACTCCATAACCTATAGGTTTTAATAAGAAAAACGTTACTGCTCTTTTAAGTTCATACTAGAGCACACTCAACACCATGATGAATATGTTAATACCAGTAAATCCCGAACACCTCCACACTAGCATGCACAGGTAAGGGTGTTTAGCAGGGCTCTCGAACAAGTAGCTAATGAGTCACAGGTAGCTTTTCGACTAGCAATGAGTAGCTCTCACCAGTCCTATCAGGTATTAACCCTTTGAGCAGGCCCGTACTGGGACAAAAAATAGGCCCTGGCATTTAAAGCTGAGCAGCCCATTTTTATTTTTTGAGCAGCCCATGGGGGGGTGGCCTTCACTGACACTGACTGTCGCAGAGTTGGTCTGTCGGCCGATGGTGATCGTGGGCGGAGGTTATAATCACATGTGGTGCGCTGCACGGCCGCACATTGATTTCCCGCCCAGCAGGAAACTTGTAACGAGATGGCCGTCTTTCAGAAAGTGAAAGATGGCACAAACTCATTTAATGATTAATTTTTTTTTTTAAATGTCTGGATCGGCCCTGGACTGGCCCACCGGGCAAATGCCCGGTATGCCTGATGGCCAGTCCGAACCTGCCTTTGAGTGTCAGAGGGGAATGCAACACATTGCTTTACAATGCGTTGCGTACCCCTCTGGCATTCAAGGGTTAAGCTATCTGGCCTGCCAGAGATAGGTCCAGTGGTTGAAATCTGCAGCCAATATGGCACAGCTTTCATCTGTGGTACCCAGCAGTGGCCAATCAGAGAGCTGATTGTAATGCAGACAGAGTACCTCACAGCATTGTCATGGTTTTCCTGCCCCACTTCCATAATAGCTGCTTACATATTTTCCTACATGCTTTGTAAATACAACTTATATAGCAAGTGCTGTGGAAAATATGTGGTGTGAAAGTGTGTAAGAGCCACAGTATAACACCATAATCACTAATTCATTGTAACAAAAGTTGCCAGCTTTTTGTTATATTCACTAAATGCTTTAATAACCCTCTCTAAGTATTTGAAGCACTCTAACCCCTTAATGACCAGCGGTCCAGGAAATAGATTCCGTTTAAGGATCGGTTTGCTCTCATTCAGCGTGCCGACACTCGTGACTAATCACAGGTGCCGGGTTGTCGAACAGGGGTCTGATAGTGACCTCTCTGGTCTTGGAGTAGTCGATTTCAGACCACAGTAGTGCTGTGAGCACAAAATACATGACATGTTAGGACCATCACTGGTTCTTTAGGGAAGTTTACAGATGATGGATTGTGGGTTATTGGCTCCATATATTGCAACCAGGATTCTCGGCCAAAGGCAGATAACAAACATAGGAGCAAGCACACATACAGTCGTTACGTGCATACCCCCACACACTCATCTCCCTCAGGCAATACAATTACAGTGAAGCAGCACCAAAACCGTTAGTTTGACACCTACAAATTGATTTAAAGGGATAGTAATGTTTCATAATAAAAGCAGCTCTAATTAATCATCATAGTATTTGGACTTTGGAGAGTGTTATTTCAATTCTGTCAGAGTTGTAGTTCAAGAGTAATTCAATGACAAAGTATCCCCCTCCTGCCCCTTTTACTGATGTAACACTGTTCAGCCAGATCAGAAGGGAGGTGCCCAGGTAGACTGCAGAGAGAGACAATCTTCAATTAAGATAAGGGAAAAACCTGATAAGCTTGTCAAGGGGGGCAGGGATTTCATTGTTCTCATAGGAAGAAGATTGTCCCCCTTCTGTTATCTGTCTGGTCTATGGACTGCATTCCACATCTGAGAAGAGATAGCTTACACTAGGTAAAAGGGGCGGGAGGGGTAAACTTTGCTTGTGAATATCTCTCAAACCATAAAGGTTTGAGAGATAAGACTTATTGTTCTTCGTGTTTTTTTTAATGCCTACAAAATAAAATAAAGATAAAACGAAGTATTACTATCCCTTTAATGGCATTAATTCACTGAACATTGACACATTCTAATACAATGACAGAGTCTAAAGAGGGAGAAAAGAAGGATAAGATAACAAAGGCATTTCAGTGAGTGGTAATAAAATGTCATGGAATCATAATTCAAGATGCTCAAAATGCTTTTTCATTTTAGAACAGAAAGAAGGAGAGAGGAGCGCAAAACGATCTGAGAGCGACCACTTAATATGTGATAGGGGACAACAGCATTAGATTGCACTTACACTGTATATTCTTGAAAAGTTGCCTTTGTATAGGGATATTTATTTGCCTCAGTCTTATAGAATCAACAATCCTTTCTATCACTCTGTGTTCCTGGATCAGGACTGGCTTATCATTTCATACGATATCCCACCCGGTAGTATATGCAAGTAGCTGTCTCATGAAATGCGTTAGGGGAAAACCAAATACATATTATATTTACGTATACATTTGGTTGGTACCTGTTATTGTCTGCCTGCATACTGGAGTAAGACTATATTGCGCTTTACATCTATCTCATCCGGTGAGTGCATTTTATTTGGGGGCTTCCCTTGGGACTCTCTGTTATATAGTTTACGCATGTCATATGAAATGAAAAGCCAGTCCTGATCCATGAATGAAGAACAATAGAACAGATAGTTGATTCTATAAGACTGAGGCAAATAAAAATCCTTATCAGAGACACCAAACGTGCCATAAAAAGACCACTACCAAGTAATTTGATTAATGAGATATCTCTCTCTCTCTTTTATCAAGGTTCTTCAGATGACGGAGAGATACATAGCGTAGATGCTGGAAAGCATTAATAGCATTAGCATTCTCTGGTTCACTATAGTCTGGTTCAGAACCAGATAAGTTTAATAGGTTTGATTTCAAAAAGAAAAGCTCAGCGTATCGTAGCAATAGAGAGTATAGTGGCTCTTCCTGACACTCGACACCTAACATGTTAGGGGAGTCCTTTAGATATGGCAGGAAACCAAACCTAAGTGAGGCAACACAGCCTAAAACATCCGTGTCCTTCTTTAGCCATTTGATATCATTGGAGGTATGGCTAATCACCTGATAAGGTCAAAATAGCACAAAGGGGGTTCTGGGCAACTGGAAACACTCCCTCTTGGTTTCTCCTTATACCCCCTACCTCAATGTGTTTATTTTTGAAGCTGTGTGTCTCTCTCTGAATCGTCATACAGATACCAAATTGTGTATTTCACAATACTCTTGCTGTGAGACTCACCGCTCTCCCCGCCTCGTTGTTGTGCCTGTTCATGGCTGATCTGGCATCTGGTCTGTTCTCCCTGGCGTCTGCAAATTCACGGGACACCAGGACTCCAAAATCTGCATCCTCACTACAACCTCCCCACTTCCATCCATCTCCAGGGGAGCCTTTGTGGTGGGAGTCACAGCCACAGATGGTAGAGCTTCCTTCAGCACATGAGCGTGTCACTGCAAAAGCCACACCAGCAGAAGCAATTGCATGGACGAAGGCAGACTCACGAGTTGCTGGAACAGAGAGAAGTGTGTGAGAGCAGAAAGATGGAAAAATGAGTTTGATACATTTTACTTGACATAGGTCAAACTTTGTCCCTTCAAAAGAACACATTGATGATGGAAAGCTAGAATTTTCATCATATTTTGTTCCAATAAAAGTGATCATACTCTTCTATTTCTACACAGCAGGAATGACACTTGACATGTGGAGGGGTAAATACACACATTTTTTGTTAAAAAGGAATTCTGCCCTAGGAATAAGTGGCTCTTATTTTAACTAGACTTCTCTAGCATTTAATGGGCATACCTGGGAACCTTTTCTTCTAGAGCCCACGGAGGGAACTCATTTGGTGCCGGTGGGAGCATATAAATGATGCAATTAGTGTAACAAAGGGGCGGGGCTTAGCAGGCTGTCTAATAAAGAGGGTGGGAAGTGGGCAGAACTGGGTGGGGAAGGCGGAAAAGTGGGAGGAACAGGCTGGGAAGGAGCAGAAGTGGGCAGACTTTCATGCTAAGTTCCCCACCATCGGACAATCAGCCTCTTTATCCAGAGACCCAGTAATTCACTACTAAAACTGCAGTTTCTGGGGCAAATCCCGGCTATACTAATTGGTTAAAATTACCATTTAAATTAAAGGGCATTATTTTGTCCCCTACCACTATCCAAAGACACATTTCACATTAAGCGCAGTAAGCAACCACTGGGCTGAGCTATAACGTTTGTTACTTACTTGCAGGAGTGGCAGGAAAAAAGCTAATGACCCTGAACAGCGCAGGTGCTCCTGGTTTATGTTGGTCAATGTATTTGCCAGTTTAAATACTAATTTGTACAGTTTATTTTACACCCTGGTTGCTAAAGAGGTTTCCAGTGTATTGCTGCTCCATGCAGTAGGAACCTGACTGTCCAGCACTCAAGGGCTTAAGAGCCTTTTTGTATTTGTATGTTATAAGCTAAGGCAGGGGTGTCCAAGTTCAGTCCTCGAGGGCTATCAATAGGCAATGTCTTTAGGATTTCACTGCTTGAGCTCAGATGTTTCAGTGAAAATGAATAAGCTGTACTTAACCGGATATAGTCTAAAATCCTGGTCTGTGGTAGCCCTTGAGGACCAAACTTGGTCAGCCCTACAAAAGCAAAAAGGGCTGGGGGTGTGTGGTCATATAGGGAGCACAGGTGTGGCCATGGGTGGGGCTAGGTGCACCTGAGATGTAAATCCAGCAGAGAGTGTGTGTGTGTGTGTGGGGGGAAGTAGTGTGGAATGATATGGTAGTATCTGGCCAGCAGAGAGAGTGTGTGTGTGGGGGGAAGTAGTGTGGAATTATATGTTAGTATCCGTCCAGCAGAGAGTGTGTGTGTGTGTGTGGGGGGGGGGGGTAGTGTGGAATGATATGTTAGTATCTGTCCAGCAGAGAGTGTGTGTGTGTGTGTGGGGGGGGGGGGTAGTGTGGAATGATATGTTAGTATCTGTCCAGCAGAGAGTGTGTGTGTGTGTGGGGGGAAGTAGTGTGGAATGATATGTTAGTATCCGTCCAGCAGAGAGTGTGTGTGTGTGTGTGAGTTGAAATGGAGTGGAATGATATGTTAGTATCTGGCGAGCAGAGACTGTGTGTGTGTGTGTGTGTGTGTGTGTGTGTGTGTGTGTGTGTGGTGGTGGGGGGGAGTAGTGTGGAATGATATGTTAGTATCTGGCCAGAAGAGGGTGTGTGTGTGTGGGGGGAAGTAGTGTGGAATGATATGTTAGCATCTGGCCAGCAGGGAGTGGCAAACTGAGGGGGCAGTGTGGAATGTTATCTTAGTATCTGGCTGGCAGGGAGTGGGAAGGGGAGCAGTGTAGAAAGTAATGTATGATAGTATATGGCCTGCAGATAGCGGGAGAGGGAGCAGTGCGTAAGATTATTTTAGTGTCTGGCTGGCAGGGAGTGGTGGGGGGAGCAGTATGGAATGTTATGTTAATATCTGTCTGGCAGGAAGTGGCAGTTGGGGAGAGAACAGTGTTGAATGTTATGCTAGTATCTGGCTGGCAGGGAGAGGCAGGTGGGAGGGAGAGCAGTGTGGAATGTTTTATTAATATTTGTCTGGCAGGAGGGAGAAAGAGCAGTGTGGAATGTTTTATTAATATTTGTCTAGCAGGAGGGAGACAGAGCAGTGTGGAATGTTATGTTAGTATCTGGTTGGCAGGTAGTGGCAGGTGGGAGGGAGAGCAATGTGGAATGTTGTGTTAGCATCTGGCTGGAAGGAAGTATCGATTGGGAGGGGGAGCAATGTGTAATGTTCTGTTAGCATCTGGCTGGCAGGGAGTAGCAGGTGGAAAGCAGAGCAATGTGGAATCTTATGTTAGCGTCTGGCAGGCAGGTTGGAAGGGGAGCAGTGTGGAATGTTATGTTAGTATCTGGTTGACAGGGAGTAGCAGGTGAGAGGGAGAGCAATGTGGAATGTTATGTTAGTATCAGGCTGGTAGGAGGGAGGCAGCAGTGTGGAATGTTATGTTAGGTCAGTAGGAAGTAGCAGCTGGGAGGGAGAGCAATGTGGAATTTTAGTATCTTGTAGGCATGCCAGCAAGCTTTTAACATGCAAAAAAGCTAAATATCTCAAACTATTTTTTAAATAAAAATGGCTTGACCTAAATATAGGTGATTTTGAAAGTGCTTTCAAAATATCCCTTTGTTACAAAGTGATGGTTTCACTTTAAATGGTGCTTTTAATCCCTTGAACTAGAGAGGTCTCCAGCACGTTGCTTTGCAATGCGATGGAGGACCCTGTAGCAGTCAAGGAGTTAAACGCCTCATTTAAATGAATGAGAATTTTAATTTTTGTCCTATAGTGCCCCAGAATTGTTCCACTCTGCTCTTTAATAATGTGACCAGATCGACATTTTACTGCAGGAGGCTAATGAATGACACAAACGCCAGGGTCTCACTGTTTCCAGTGCCATACTGCAAAATGAAAATTGAATAAGCATCCGGCATTAAAATGGCAGTCTGGTCACATAAGTCCCATAGACGTTACAAGAAGAGACAAGGGGCAGGATATCACTCTGCAGTTCTGTGCAGGGTGCAATGGAGAGGAGAGGGGGATTAAGACCATTATTAACAGAGCCTCCCTCCTCCTTCACCAGTCCGGCCAGTTACCTGCTGGGATGCTCAATCCCCTTTTGTGTGCTGGTGTCACAGTATATTAGTGCTATAATGATGGACGTCCCTGGGACCTGTGTGTGACCAGACTGCCATTTCCTTGGCAGTTCACAGCCACATAGACTTATGCAGGCTGCTCGCTGTCCCTTACTGGAGGAGAACTCTGTGCGGGAGGGGGACGTGAGTGGTGAAAGGGCGTGTGAATAGCCCCAGAGTCCTGCTGGGCCTGGAGCCCCTTGCAGCCTCGCAGTGGGGAGGAGGCTTAAACTCCTTTTATTTAATGCTAAGCTCATTTCACTCATTCACTCTCTGTGTTACTGAGCCGGCAGCCTCTGTGTGAGAGTAAACACTGCTTATTCCCATCTCTGGGAACCTGCTCATCTATCACAATGCAATATATCTCTCTACCTCACTTTCTGGCCATATACACACAATCAAAAGTGGTGCAAGTATGGGGCAAATCAACTGCACAATAGGGAGCAAATATTATTCCCCAAATTCCTGTTTGATTTAAAGGGGAAGTATACCCTAAGAATAAATGGGTATTAACCCCTTGAATGCTAGCAAAGTCTCCAAGGCATTGTGAAGCAATGCATTGGAGACTTCTCTAGCATTTAAAGGGTTAAAGCGGGCCTGTCTCCTAAGACAAATTTAGTTTGTTGTACAGAAATTTACAATCTGCCTATCTGTTGCACTAATCATTTTACTGGAAAATGGATAGTTTTTGAGAAATTAGCCTTTATGTTTTGGTGGCACAGTGTGGCATTTTATGCTAATTTCCCTGCACAGTATGCTAATTAGTTGTATTTGAGGATAAACTTATAACCTGCTATGCTATTAGACAAGTCCTTAGTGAGTGGGTTCTGCATAGCGTCATTCATAGCGCAGTTAGGGCATGTACTAAGAAAAGGCGGATCAAGTCTGGGCACATTATAGGCACATTGATCTAGCTGTACTATGTGCCATGCCTGGGCTACAACCAGGTATTACAAAATGCTCCATTGAAGCCTTAGTACACAGATGGATTTCCTTGTCAAACCTGGCTGCTCCTCTCCACTGGAGGTGAAGCCAGCCCTGCTTTAGTAAAG
Organism: Rhinophrynus dorsalis; assembly: GCA_037306005.1. Lineage (NCBI taxonomy): Eukaryota > Metazoa > Chordata > Amphibia > Anura > Rhinophrynidae > Rhinophrynus > Rhinophrynus dorsalis. The sequence goes on from CM074727.1 coordinate 146,778,411, forward strand.
AAGGTGGAAGTGAAGCAGGTTGATAATTTACCTGCTCCCGTGCCCCTGGATCAGACAGGCTGTGCTTAAAGCTAAATATATGCAATACAATCAGCATTTTATGGCCTCTGTGGGGGGCCCACCAGCTTAGTTATTGCACATGTCTTTTTTCTGCTGTATGAATCCCCACTTTCTTTCTGTACCTTCAGGGATGCTGCAGTGGTGGGACTTTGGTGATGGCGACAGAGTATTGGCTCCACTGAGGAGGCAGGGCACAGCTGCAACACATCTCCCATTTGTGTTTGTGTGTGTGTGTGTGTGTGTGTGTGTGTGTGTGTGTGTGTGTGTGTGTGTGTGTGTGTGTGTGTGTGTGTGTGTGTGTGTGTGTGTGTGTGTGTGTGTGTGTGTGTGTGTGTGTGTGGACACGCTGGGCCTGGCTGCTTTAGGACTATTTGCCCTAAAGTTCCCACAATCAGTAACTGGACAGAGGATCAGAGGGGAGAGATGTAACAGGGAGAGGCAGGAAAATGAGATTTTGCAGTATTAGAGGGCCAGAGTCTACTTTCACTATCCCACCCACCATGCTCTGGCAAGCTGCTTCCATTAATGCATCAGTTCTTTCCCTGCTAAAATTCACTCCACATTCTGGAAGCTGGCATGAAGGAATGTGGATGCTGCTGTTGGAGGCAGGCAGGGGATGTGGGGCGACTGGAGGAGGGCAGTATTAGATGGTGCTATTGGAGGAAGTCAGAAGATGTGGCCTGATTGGAGGAGGACAGGAGCGGATGGTGCTATTGGAGGAAGTCAGGGGATGTGGGGTGATTGGAGCAGGGCAGGAATGGATGATGCTATTGGAAGCAGGCAGCAGATGCGGGGTGATTGGAGCAGGGCAGGAGCGGATGGTGCTATTGGAGGAAGTCAGGGGATGTGGGGTGATTGGAGGAGGGCAGGAGTGGATTGTGCTATTGGAGGAAGTTAGGGGATGCGGGGTGATTGGAGGAAGGCAGGAGTGGATGGTGCTATTGGAAGCAGGCAGGGGATGTGGGGTGATTGGAGGAAGGCAGGAGTGGATGGTGCTATTGGAAGCAGTCAGGGGATGTGGGGTGATTGGAGGAGGACAGGAGTGGATGGTGCTATTGGAAGCAGGCAGGAGATGCGGGGTGATTGGAGGAGGACAGGAGTGGATGATGCTATTGGAGGCAGGCAGGAGATGTGGGGTGATTGGAGGAAGGCAGGAGTGGATGGTGCTATTGGAGGAAGTCAGGGGATGCGGGGTGATTGGAGGAAGGCAGGAGTGGATGGTGCTATTGGAGGAAGTCAGGGGATGTGGGGTGATTGGAGGAAGGCAAGAGTGGATGATACTATTGGAAGCAGGCAGGAGATGTGGGGTGATTGGAGGAAGGCAGGAGTGGATGGTGCTATTGGAGGAAGTCAGGGGATGCGGGTGATTGGAGGAAGGCAGGAGTGGATTGTGCTATTGGAAGCAGGCAGGGGATGTGGGGTGATTGGAGGAAGGCAGGAGTGGATGGTGCTATTGGAGGAAGTCAGGGGATGTGGGGTGATTGGAGGAGGACAGGAGTGGATGGTGCTATTGGAAGCAGGCAGGGGATGTGGGGTGATTGGAGGAAGGCAGGAGTGGATGGTGCTATTGGAAGCAGGCAGGGGATGTGGGGTGATTGGAGGAAGGCAGGAGTGGATGGTGCTGTTGGAAGCAGGCAGGAGATGCGGGGTGATTGGAGGAAGGCAGGAGTGGATGGTGCTATTGGAGGAAGTCAGGAGATGTGGGGTGATTGGAGGAAGGCAAGAGTGGATGATGCTATTGGAAGCAGGCAGGAGATGTGGGGTGATTGGAGGAAGGCAGGAGTGGATGGTGCTATTGGAGGAAGTCAGGGGATGTGGGGTGAGTGGAGGAAGGCAGGAGTGGATGGTGCTATTGGAAGCAGGCAGGAGATGCGGGGTGATTGGAGGAAGGCAGGAGTGGATGGTGCTGTTGGAAGCAGGCAGGGGATGTGGGGTGATTGGAGGAAGGCAGGAGCGGATGGTGCTATTGGAGGAAGTCAGGAGATGTGGGGTGATTGGAGGAAGGCAAGAGTGGATGATGCTATTGGAAGCAGGCAGGAGATGTGGGGTGATTGGAGGAAGGCAGGAGTGGATGGTGCTATTGGAGGAAGTCAGGGGATGTGGGGTGATTGGAGGAAGGCAGGAGTGGATGGTGCTATTGGAAGCAGGCAGGAGATGCGGGGTGATTGGAGGAAGGCAGGAGTGGATGGTGCTATTGGAAGCAGGCAGGGGATGCGGGGTGATTGGAGGAAGGCAGGAGTGGATTGTGCTATTGGAGGAAGTCAGGGGATACGGGGTGATTGGAGGAAGGCAGGAGTGGATGGTGCTATTGGAAGCAGGCAGGGGATGTGGGGTGATTAGAGGAGGACAGGAGTGGATGGTGCTATTGGAGGAAGTCAGGGGATGTGGGGTGATTGGAGGAAGGCAAGAGTGGATGATGCTATTGGAAGCAGGCAGGGGATGTGGGTTGATTGGAGGAAGGCAGGAGCGGATGGTGCTATTGGAGGAAGTCAGGGGATGTGGGGTGATTGGAGGAGGACAGGAGTGGATGGTGATATTGGAAGTAGGCAGGGGATGTGGGGTGATTGGAGGAGGACAGGAGTGGATGGTGCTATTGAAGCAGGCAGGAGATGCGGGGTGATTGGAGGAGGACAGGAGCGGATGGTGCTATTGGAGGAAGTCAGGGGATGCGGGGTGATTGGAGGAAGGCAGGAGTGGATGGTGCTATTGGAAGTAGGCAGGGGATGTGGGGTGATTGGAGGAGGACAGGAGTGGATGGTGCTATTGGAAGCAGGCAGGAGATGCGGGGTGATTGGAGGAGGACAGGAGCGGATGGTGCTATTGGAGGAAGTCAGGGGATGCGGGGTGATTGGAGGAAGGCAAGAGTGGATGATGCTATTGGAAGCAGGCAGGAAATGTGGTGTGATTGAAGGAAGGCAGGAGTGGATGGTGCTATTGGAGGAAGTCAGAAGATGTGGCGTGATTGGAGGAAGGCAGGAGTGGATGGTGCTATTGGAGGAAGTCAGAGGATGTGGGGTGATTGGAGGAGGACAGGAGCGGATGGTGCTATTGGAGGAAGTCAGGGGATGTGGGGTGATTGGAGGAAGGCAAGAGTGGATGATGCTATTGGAAGCAGGCAGGGGATGTGGGGTGATTGGAGGAAGGCAGGAGTGGATGGTGCTATTGGAGGAAGTCAGGGGATGTGGGGTGATTGGAGGAAGGCAGGAGTGGATTGTGCTATTGGAGGAAGTCAGGGGATGCGGGGTGATTGGAGGAAGGCAGGAGTGGATGATGCTATTGGAAGCAGGCAGGGGATGTGGGGTGATTGGAGGAGGACAGGAGTGGATGGTGCTATTGGAGGCAGGCAGGGGATGTGGGGTGATTGGAGGAAGGCAGGAGTGGATTGTGCTATTGGAGGAAGTCAGGGGATGTGGGGTGATTGGAGGAAGGCAAGAGTGGATGATGCTATTGGAAGCAGGCAGGAGATGTGGGGTGATTGGAGGAAGGCAGGAGTGGATGGTGCTATTGGAAGCAGGCAGGGGATGTGGGGTGATTGGAGGAAGGCAGGAGTGGATGGTGCTATTGGAGGAAGTCAGGGGATGTGGGGTGATTGGAGGAGGGCAGGAGTGGATTGTGCTATTGGAGGAAGTCAGGGGATACGGGGTGATTGGGGGAAGGCAGGAGTGGATGGTGCTATTGGAAGTAGGCAGGGGATGTGGGGTGATTGGAGGAGGACAGGAATGGATGGTGCTATTGGAAGCAGGCAAGAGATGCGGGGTGATTGGAGGAGGACAGGAGCGGATGGTGCTATTGGAGGAAGTCAGGGGATGTGGGGTGATTGGAGGAAGGCAAGAGTGGATGATGCTATTGGAAGCAGGCAGGAGATGTGGTGTGATTGGAGGAAGGCAGGAGTGGATGGTGCTATTGGAGGAAGTCAGAAGATGTGGCATGATTGGAGGAGGACAGGAGCGGATGGTGCTATTGGAGGAAGTCAGGGGATGTGGGGTGATTGGAGGAAGGCAAGAGTGGATGATGCTATTGGAAGCAGGCAGGAAATGTGGGGTGATTGGAGGAAGGCAGGAGTGGATGGTGCTATTGGAAGAAATCAGGGGATGCAGAATGATTGGAGGAAGGCAGGAGTGGATGGTGCTGTTGGAGGAAATCAGGGGATGCAGGGTGATTGGAGGAAGGCAGGAGTGGATGGTGCTGTTGGAAGCAGGCAGGGGATGTGGGGTGATTGGAGGAAGGCAAGAGTGGATGGTGCTGTTGGAAGCAGGCAGGGGATGTGGGGTGATTGGAGGAAGGCAGGAGTGGATGGTGCTGTTGGAAGCAGGCAGGGGATGTGGGATGATTGGAGGAAGGCAAGAGTGGATGGTGCTATTGGAGGAAGTCAGGGGATATGGGTTGATTGGAGGAAGGCAGGAGTAGATGGTGCTATTGGAGGAAGTCAGGGGATATGCTTGATTGGAGGAAGGTATTGAAGCAGGAATGGTGGTATGATTAATGGCCGTGGACGGAGAGGTGATTGGTGTGCAGTTGAGAGAGAGGTAGTTGGTGGCAGGGGATGGAGGAATGGTGAAAAGGGGCAATGGTGTGGTGGAAAGGGATTGTGGTGTGACTGGGAGAAAGTGATAGTGGGCAATGACAGACAGATCATCCAGAACACAGTGGTGTAGTGGGAGACAGTTCATGAAGGGGGTGGTGGGGTATTGGGAGGAGGCGTAATGCCCATATAATCATACATAATAATAATAATAATAATAATAATAAAAAAGATTGATAGCCTACACTGTCTACTCCAGAGATCCTCAACCAAGGTCAAGTACCATTAACATTGCAGGTTTTATGAATATCCTTGTCTGTGCAAGGAAATCCAGAAATCTTAACCCTGACCAATTTCTTGGTAAAGGTTAGGATTTGATGTGTAGACTTCTGTTTACTTTTTGTAGTAACCAAGATATAGTTCTTGTTGCTCTCCAAACCACACATATAATACAACTATTTGAATACTATTAATAAGCTAGCTGAATTTGTATGTATTTTGGTAGGTTATGGATCCACCCCTTTCTTGGTTAGAAGGTCCTTGTACACAGATACTAGATGTAATTAGGGAAGGTAGAAATATCTCCCTTACTGCCTCACAAGGTGCTCCCAGAAGTGGTAAGATGGAATCACTGCTTTTGGATTGCATTCTACTGAATTCATGAAGACAATACCTTTATCCAGCACAGGGCCAAAGATCGCCAGACTGTCATGTATAGTTGTACAGTTCCACCTCCTACCCCTGAATTGATGTTGGCACTCTTGGATTCCCAGTTTCACTCCCTCTGCCACGCTGGGCATGATCTCAATGTAGTTTCTGCAGAATCGCATCTGTTTAGGCACCAGACCTGGTATGGATCCACAGAGGATGGGCTGTGACCCGAGGGAGCTATACTGCTGCCCCAGAGCTAAAGACCTGTGGAGGGAGAGAAAAGGGGACATTAACTACTTCTGTGATGGTATGATGTCCCACAAAGTGGATTCAAAAATTGTTTTGTAAAGTTGATACCTTTATTGGCTACCTAAACAGATTTAAAATGAAAGCTTTCAAGACTTCTTAGGTCTCTTCCTCAGACATGTTATACCACATGCCTGAGGAAGAGACCTAAGAAGTCTTGAAAGCTTGCATTTTAAATCTGTTTAGTTAGCCAATAAAGGTATCAACTTTACAAAACAATTTTTGCATCCTGTATTTCTACGGCTAACACTGTACCAACTCTCATCTACCACAAAGTGGATTGACTCTTTTAACCTGAAAGTCAGTCATTGAACGGTTGGAATAAGCAGGACCAGATTCAAACTAGCTAGAAACTACACAGGCCTGGGGAAAACTGTGTGTGTGTGTGTTGTGTGTGTAAGCACAAATAAATACATTGAGCTAATATTTGGAGAATTCATAGTCACCCCCATCTGACAAGTTTAAATATGAACAACTACTGAGTTCATATCATCCGTCAAAACTGAAATGCCAACACTCAATTAACTCTAAAGTCTCAACATGCAATGTACCAATGCGAAGACTGGCGCAATAATGCTTGGGGACTGACTCCTGAAGACAGATAGTTAGAGCTGTAATGGAAGTGTCTCTTACTGGGCACTAGTTTAACTGGTTCATGGTGCTCATGTGCTATTAAGTTGGCATCCTCAAATTAAATTAAGGTTTTGAAGTTTAGTTTGTGTTTTAAGGGTCACAGGAAGGTACAGAGGTGTCATGCCCCCTAGAAACCTAGGCTCTAACTCAAATGCACCCTCTCTGATACTGTTCCCAGCCTTTCTTCATATCTTCTGTGCACAGCAGAGTCTAAGGCTCTGGTCTTGATGGTAGTGGCAGTGGGCTTCCACCTTCTTGGTAGCACACAGTCATGCACAGTTTCAGCTCTGGGAGGAAGTATACTGGTAGGGTGTAGGTTAAACCAGTCAGAGAAGAATGCAGCACTCTGCACCTCCTGGATTACTAAAACCATATAGTAATTCTCCAAATCCCTCCCAAACACTGCCAAACTCCATGCCACACATTCAGTGTTAAAAGTCTCTGCAGGATCAGGGCAAACTCTCATTTGGGCCCATTGAACATGGAGTGACTTGCTCTGTACCCAGATTAATGGGCCACCTTTAACTCTGGACCCCAGTGCCTTGAACCAGTAGTAACAGTACACTTCTACTGTATTGGATTACTCTCTGCGACAAAATGTTACACCTCTAAGTAATGCCCCCCCCAACCCTTTGAGTGCCAGAGGGGTGCACAACGCAAGTGTTAACATACTGTAGCCAGAAAATTCCAAAAAATGTTCTTATGCATCATCAGTCATACTGTTCGTAACTTCCAATAACTAGCCAATACACCTGGGCATCGTCCAATAATATATGGCTGATGCCCATGTATTCTGGCATTCTGGCATACCTCCACAATCCCTCCACCCACCGCTTGCAAGAGGATTCCTGGGAACATTGAAGCTAAATAATTATGGGCAGAAGTTCCTATATACTAATACTTAGCACAACAAAGTCACTTGTGTGAACATAGCCTAAGGATCTTGGGATTGCTGGGTCTTTTCTTCCTACAATATATGACCCCTTAAGGAACAACGCTTTGCAATGTATTGCATACCCATCTGGTTCTCAAGGGGTTCACTTTGGTATTGCTTATTTTGCAGAATTTTATTTTTCTTATTTGACTGCTGGCAAAAGTATCTGCAGCTTGTTTGGTTATCTACATCTAAATACCTGCAAGGCTATAATTAAGTATCATCTATTTCCAGCCATTTGTTTAACCACTCTAAACCCCCAACACTCCCACTGGCAGAGCGGGAGCAGGATAAAGGACTCTGGTGTTTAATTAACCAGTGACTGACTGCTGTCAGAATCTGGTATGTCGTAATGTAAGTCCCTCTTATCTTTATAGTAAATATCTCACAAGACGCATGGAGCGTAATTTACTAAAAACAGGCGTAATTCTGGGGCAAACCAACTGCATCCTAGGGGGCAAATAAAAATACCTCTTCAATGTATTAGAGGCTTATCAAGCATTCAAGAGGTTAAAATCCCCATTTAAATCAATGGGAATATTTATTGGTCCCAAATGCGCAGTTGGTTTGCTCCAGAATAGGTATACTTTCCTTGTGCATATTTGAACCATCATGGTGCCAGGGTAATGCTGTTTTCAGGTTTGTGTAATTAATTACCTGGGAAGTTGGATGGGAGATGGGAGAAGGAGGAACAGGGAAGGTGGAATGGACAGGGGAATAGGTAGAGAAATAAATATGACCGTGTAAAAGCACTACAGACAAGTAAATGCAAAGGTTAAGTAGTGAGTTATGATAAGATGTTCGATTGGGAGGGACGCCCAAAGTGTCCAACATGTAAGAAAATATAGTATGTTACAGCATACCTCCCAACATTTCAAATGGCCAAAGAGGGACACTTTTGTTTTACACGGTGTTGCTGTTGGGCGTGGCTGGTGGGCAGGGCATTACTGAAAATGTTTAGGTTATTTCAAGACCTATTGCATACCTCCCAACATTTCAAATTGCCAAAGAGGGACACTTGTGTTTTATGGGGTGTTGCTGGGGGCGTGTCTGGTAGGCGTGGCATTACCAAGAATTTTAGGCTATTTCATGACCTACTGACACCTACTTGTGAAACCTAATAAATGATTTAGAACAAGACCAAAGTATTTTATTTACACAGACTAATTTATAAACACATATACTGATATTTATACAAACAGTAATGTGAGTTTTATTGCTGTAGAGCAATGTGATACACTTATATACACACCACACAGTCTGATCTCCTAAAAAGAGGGACACCAGGGTGGGAAAGAGGGACAGAGGGATTTGGGTCTAAAAGAGGGACACTTGGGAGGTATGCCTATTTACACCTCTTTGTGTAACTGAATAACGGATTTACACATATTAATTTATAAACACATATACTGATGTTTAACCGATCAAGGACTACAGGGTCCAGGGGTGGGGTGCACTGGCAGTTTTTTGTATGTCTGCATGTATGATTAGAGAGCCGGTACGTGTGAGCAATCCGTTTTCTATGTACTCTGTGGTAAAAAAAAAAAGTAATGACATGCCAGGGCCTCAACACTACTTAACGCAGGGACCATCATCAGTCCTGGCACGTCATTGGTTGTTATGGGGTTAAACAAACATTAATGTGAGTTATATTGTTGTGGAGCAATGTGATACACATATACACACCACACAGTCTGATCTCCTAAACTGGGAGGGAAAGAGGGACAGAGGTATTTGGGTCTCAAAGAGAGACTGTCTCTCCTAAAGAGGGACAATTTGGAGGTATGTTATAGTTGTTTATTAACCCTTTAAGTGGCAGAAAGGTATCCAACTCATTGTGTTGGATATGACTCTGGCACTGAAAGGGTTAAGAGGCAATGCATCGTAAGGTACTCTGTAATATACACTGAATGAGTGGGAGGTGTGTGACTCACTGTAGACAAAGGCAACAGGGGGAATACCTAAATTTAGAGAAAAACTGTAGAGCCTTGAATGCAATATCCCCATAAAGAGGGGCAGTAGAGCTGCGTGTTCCTTTGGCATACAGTGCCAGTGTATATGGAATAAGGTGTCTGCGTGTGTGTCCCAGTCCGTCCAACCTGCTCGTCCAACTGCATTTGGAAGAATAATTGCTCCATAACCTTTGCCAACACTCACACTTGAAAACCCCACCCCACAAATCCCACTGGTTGCCCACCAGCTGTAAACCTGCCCCAGGGTATGTTTGCCACCGATCTGGAAACCAGAAACATCTTCAAAAACAGACCTAGCCTTTCATATATAGAGAAATACCTTTGAACTCTCTGAATCTGCCCCAGTGGCGTAACTATAGGGGTCGCACCTGTGACTGGGCCCATGCACTCCAGGGGCACGGCCTCCCCCTGCGACCCCTCCACCTGGCGCCCGCAATCTCCCGCCAGTGCTCTAGTAATGCAGAGCGCTGGGAGATGACATCATCTCCCAGTGCTCTGCATTACTAAGAGGACCGCGCGGGAGCTCCAGGTAGGAGATGGGGGCACTGTGGAGGGGGTCAATGTGGTCATGGGGGGCCAATGTGGTGGTGGGGGGCCCATGGCACTTCTTGTACCAGGGCCTGGAGGCTTCTAGTTACGCCTCTAATCTGCCCCGTAGACTTCGGTTTACAGACTCAAATACCAGATCACTGGGTAAAGAGGGCAATTCTCTAGTTTGTAGATTTCCCTAGTAACTCTGCCCATTCCCAGTCCTGCCTACTTCCAACCAATTCCCTTCCCAATTCAAGGAAGTCTCTAGTTTCCCATCTCCCAATCCTACCCACCTCTATTAAGCCACACCCACATTATAATGCAAATTGCATCATATGGTCACTCCCAGTACTCTGGGGAGCTTGACCTTAAAGGTTCCCAGGTATTAAAGGGATAGTAATACTTAAAATGTAAAAAAGATATGTTGTAGGGTTTATTCCCCTGAGTAAAACAAGGGAACTCCGACACCACACTGATCCACAACAACAAATCTAATCCTCGCTGTCTCTTTGCAGTCTTTGATTCCTTGTCCATCCTCCCACAGTTTCCTCTCACCCCATCCATTCACATGAAGCTTTTGCAGAACACTTCAAACACAAGGTGGAATCTATTCAAAAACAGATTTCCACTATTTCATCTGTCTCCAAACTCTCTCTCCCCAATTCCCCTTCATCATACTTTGATAGTTTTACACCTGTAACAGAAGAAGTTTCTCAGCTTCTCCTATCTACTCACCTCACTACCTGCTCCTTGGACCCTTTGCCCTCCCACTTACCCAAACCACTTGCACCAGTCCTTACACCTATATTAACACACATTTTCACCACCTCTTTCTCCACAGGCACCTCCCCTTCTTAATTCAAACAGGCACAAATTAAACCCCTACTAAAGAAGACGAACCTGGACCCCTCCTGTCTATCTAACTATCGACCTGTCTCCCTTCTACCACTAACCTCAAAACTCTTAGAACACCTTGTCTTCTCCCAAATAACCAAATTCCTCAGCTCTAACAATATTTTGCACACTTTGCAGTCTGGCTTCCAGTGTGGTCACTCAACTCAGACAGCTCTCTGTAGAGTGGCTAACGATCTCCATACTACAAAAGCCAAAGGACAGTTTTCTATACTTATACTACTTGACTTATCATCTGCCTTTGACACAGTTAACCATTCTCTTCTTGCTCTGATTCTCCACAATCTTGGTTTCTGAAATCAAGCTGCTGCATGTCTTTCCTTGTATCTCTCACAACGTTCCTTTTTGTATCCTGTGGCAATAACACCTCCTCCACAGTCCCTCTGTCTGTGGGGGTGCCTCAAGGCTCTGTTCTGGGTCCGTTGCTTTTTTCACTGTACACCGTTTCATTGGGTGAACTTATTAATTCATTTGGCTTCAAGTAACATCTATATGCTGATGATCCCCAAATTTGCATCTCCACTCCTGATCTTTCACTTCAAATCCAGCTACAAATTTCAGACTGCCTCTTGGCCACCTCCTTCTGGATGGCACACCGTCAGCTGAAGATAAACATGTCCAAAAGCGAACTGCTCATTTTCCCTCCAAAACCTTGCCCAACACCTAGCTTCACCATTACAGTTGATGGAATAGACATTGATCTGGTCAGCTCAGCACGTTTCCTTGGGGCCATATTTGATTCCTCTCTTTCCTTCTCCCCTCACATTAACTCTGTTGCTAGAACATCTTGCTTCTTTCTCCGCCACATTGATAAAATCCGCCCGTTCCTCTCCCAACAAACTACTAAAACTCTTGTACATGTCCTCATTCTATCCCGCTTAGACTATTGCAATATCCTACTAACTGGCCTCCCTGCTACTCATCTTTCACCTTTGCAATCTGTTTTAAACTCTGCTGCACGAATAACCACACTCTCCCGAAAAACTGAACCTGCTCACATGATTCTTAGACATCTGTCATGGCTCCCTATTAAGCAACGCATCAATTACAAAGTCCTTCTTCTCACCTTTAATGCTCTATACACTGCTACCCCTCCTTACATCTCTTCCCTCATCTTCTCTTATGTTCCTGGCCGCCTTCTTCGCTCAGTACACAAAGCCTTTCTTGTTACACCATCCACACCCTCTGCCCTATCCCATCTCAAACCTTTTTTGCTTTCTGCTCTCTACCTCTGGAATGCCATACCCATTTCCCTACTTCTAGAACAGTGTTTCTCAACTCCTGTCCTCAGGACACACTAACAGGCCAGGATTTCATGATTTCCTTGTTAGAGCACAGGTGAGTTAATCAATGTGAATGATCCTCTGATCACCACACCTGTGCTCTAGCAGAGAAATCCCTAAGTCCTGGCCTGTTAGTGGGTCCTGAGGACAGGAGTTGAGAAACACTGGTCTAAAACAACCCCCCTCTGTCTTTAAGTCTACCCTGAAATCTTATCTTCTGGAGCACTAGGACCATGCACTACCTTTTGCCAAAGCCAGCGCTTGTAACCTCAGCACTTTACACCCAGTTACCCTGTTGTCTGTCTCCTATTACCCATTTAGACTGTAAGCTCCTTGGGGCAGGGACCTCTCTCCAAATGTTTCTATGAATGTGGCACTTATGTTATCCCCTCTTATTTAATGTAACTTACTTCTATTGTAAGGCGCTGCGTACACTATGTGGTGCCATATAAATAAAGATATACATACATACATACATACATTGCTGACAGGTGTTTTATTCAAAAGTTATTACAGCTCAAAGTTTAATTTTTTTAGGTGCAATATCACAGTGGCCTGAAATTGTACAGTGGCGCTGTTGCTACACCATCCTCTGGAGCTTTCTGGTCCCAGGACCAGAGCTGACCATAGGATGATCTAACAACAGCGCCACTGTACTTAAATATTACTAATCCCAATACTGAATCAATTTTAAAAGAACTGAATTGTCCCCAGTGTCATCTCTCAAACCTTTATGGTTTGAGAGATAACCAAAGGCAAAGTTCCCCCCTCCCTCCCCCTTCCCTGAAGTCAGAGTTGTACTGACTGCAGGGGAAGCCTGTCGTGCGACAGGCTTGCGGCTCTGCAGCAGAGCAGAGATCGCGTTAGTAAAAAATAATTATTTCAGTGAAACGGTCTTCTACGTGTGCTTGGTTTGCAAGCACACGTAGAACAGCATTTCAATTAAATAATAATTTTTTACTAACGCGATCTCAGCTCTGCTGCAGAGCCACCTGATGAGAATAAGACCATATATCCTTGCAGACAGCTACAACGCTGACTTCGGGAAGGGGGGGAGGGGGGAACTTTGTGTACGGTTATCTCTCAAACCAGAAAGTTTTGAGAGATGACACTGGGGAAAATCCAATTATTTTTAAAATGGCTACAATATCCAGATTCCTGGAGTTCAATGTATGCTCCCCCAAGGTGCAGATGGTTTGCTCCAGAATTGCACCTCATATTTTCAAAAGAATGAAATTATTGACTTCAATCAAAGAATTACCTTCAACAAGAAACAATATATCACACAACCCTCTAGGATTCAAGGGGTTAAAAGACTCAATAAAGGGATACTAATGTTTCACAAAAACAGCAGCTCCAATTAATCTTTATAGTATTTGGACATTGGAGAGTGTTATTTCAATACTGTCAGAGTTGTAGTTCAAGAGTAATTGAGTGTAAGCCACCTCCCTCAGATGTGGAATCTGATCTCTTGACCGGACAACTCACAGCAAGGGACAATCTTCTTACCATGAGAACAATGAAAACCCTGTCCCCCTTGACAGGTTTTTCAGGTTTTTCCTTATGTTCACTGAAGATTGTCCCTCTCTGTGATCCATCCGGACAGTCTTGCTGCTCTGAGGTGAGCAGTGTTACATCAGTAAAAGGGGTGGGAGGGGGATACTTTATCATTCAATTACTCTTGTACTACAACTCTGACAGTAGTGAAATACCACTCTCCGTGGTCTATATACTATGAAGATTATTTGGAGGTGTTTTTATTGGGAAACATTACTATCCCTTTAAGGTCAATGTGAATTTGGGGAATTTGTATTTGTATATAAATTCCTGTAGTGCATTTGATCCAGACTTGCCCCTCTTTATCTTTCTCTATACAGCCCTTTGTCTTTTGTGTGGTTTGACTCAGAGTGAAAGTATCTACAGCTTGTCTGGTTATCAGCATCTAACCACCTGCAAGGCTGCAAATACGCACCATCTCCTTCCATCAGTTAGTTTTACCAGTGTAAACCCTCAGTACTCCCCCTGACTGGGAGGGAGCTGGAGAAATGACTCTGGTGTTAATTTCATCTATTACAGCTGACCCTCTGGTTATCGGGACGTGGTACATCCTTTACATCATACCCGTATGTCTAACAAGAGACCAAGAACCATATTCAGAAAGATAAAGAAGAGCGATTCTGGAGAAAGCCAGCTGCACCGATAAAGGACTCATAAAATGATAACACATTCTAATTCATTCAAATGGGGCTTAGAATCCTGGAGAGGTTTTATAGGGATAGTAATACATCTATCAGAGTTGATGTCTGAGCCTTGTTTATTTTTTTTAACATGTAGCGCTATATTTCATTACTTACAGGTTTGTAGTTGAAGTGCTATTCAAGCCAAAAGGATCCCCATCCCATCCCTTTCCCAGATTAGGCTGACCAGACTTCACCTTTAACTGGGGACACAGGAAAAATGCATACTGCAGGACTGCTTTGATTTCAGTGCAGTCCTGAGATATGCCTATTTCCTATGTGTCCCCGGTTAAAGGTGAGGTCTGGTCAGCCTATCCCAGAGTCACACTGCCTCTCAGTCTGCTCCAGATGGAGAGCGACGAGGGACAATCTTCAGTAAGCATAAGGAAAATCCTGTCCTCCTTCCTTATACTTAATCCCTTAACGACCGGCCAAGCAGGCACGTTGCTGTCACTAAAGGACCACGGAGCATTTTTTTTTGAGATTCGGATTCCAGACTCCTGAACGGCGTGCAGCCGTGGAGGAAGCCTGGAATTTCATAGCACGTCATGGGTCGTTAAGGGTAAAACAACCCATTACGTGCTATGACTGTCAAGGGTCGTTAAGGGGTTAATGACTGAAGATTGTCCCACACTGCATCGTCCCGGTCCCACAACCAGATTCCAGCTCTAAGGGGAGGCGGACAGAAGGGGTAGGAGGGGGATCCTTTCTGCTTGAATAGCGCTTGAACTACAAACCTGTAAGTAATGAAATATAGCACTATGTGTTATAAAAACAATAAAGAAGACTCAGACATCAACTTTAACAGAAGGATTACTACCCCTTTAAAAAAAGCATTGCTTCGCAATGTGTCAGAGACCTATTCAACATTCAAGGGATTAACCCTCTGAATGCCAGAGAGGTATCCAACATGTTGCAATGTATTGGATTCCGCTCTGACACTCAAGGGGTTAAAGGCGGAGTAATACTTGATTTACAAGTCATTTGTCAAAAAAAGACAATAGGCAGACCTGGGAATATTCAAAATAAGTTGACAATGATATCTTTGAATTACTAACCCCTAGGGCCGTATGGTCAGAGGAAAAGTGGGAGGGTTCTGGGATAAACCATTTGAACTATAGGGGAGAACTAAAAATCCCCATTGATTTAAATGGGGATTTTAACTCCTTGATTGCATGCAGCCGTGCTGCCATCCCAAAATTCCATGATGTGCCAGGACCGTTACCAGTCTGTAAATGCAGAACCGGAGTGACAGTCCTGGCACGGCATGGGATATTAAGAGGTTAACCCACTGAACGCTAGGGAGTTGTCAAATGCAATGCTTTGCAATATATTTTAAACCACTCTACCATACCAGAGGTTAACCCTTTGAGTGCCAGAGGGGTATGCAATGCAATGCAAAACAATGCGTTGAGTACCCCTCTGATATTCAGAGGGCTGAAAGCTGCACTCGACTCAATGGGGCTTTTAGTCCCCCCCATACTATCAGTTGGTTTGCTCCAAACATGCTTCTCTTTAGCTTCCTCAGTATGACCCCACATTTGGTAGACACATCATTCTATTGCTTACATTTTTCCTGCTGATTAAAAACAATGGTATGCCCAATGCTGGTAGATGCTTTGCTTCAGAGTGATTACAGTTCAATCTATGTGTGCATATATGTGTAAATGTGTGTGTATATATCTATATATATATATATATATATACACTAGTGTAAAAGCCAGCAAAGTGCGTGATAAAAGGCCAGATGGATGTTTGTCTGATGCAGTCATGTGCAGTAGAGACTGCTGTTTAGGCAGTCTGCTTTTACTGGTGTCTCTCCTTTCTCCGGCTGTGTCTCACACTCTCCCTTTACTGGTGTCTTCTTTCTCCATTTCTCTCTTACACTCTCCCCTTACTGGTGTTTCTCTTCTCTCTTACACTCTCCCCTTGCTGGTGTTTCTCTTCTCTCTTACACTCTCCCCTTGCTGGTGTTTCTCTTCTCTCTTACACTCTCCCCTTGCTGGTGTTTCTCTTTTCTCTTACACTCTCCCCTTGCTGGTGTCTATTCTCTCTCCAGTCCCCTGTCATACTCTGCCCTTGCTGATGTCTCTCCAGTTCTCTCTCCCTTTACTGGTGTCTTTCCTCTCTCAAGTTGTCTCTTACACTGTCCCCGTGATGATTCCTCTCCAGCTGTCTCTCACACTGTCCCCATACCAGTCTTTCTGCACTTCCTGTCTCTTCCCCTCACACTTCCTCCTCATGCGCGTCACTATTGACGTCCCTCCAGCTGTCTCTCACACTGTCCCCGTGTTCGTCGTTCGGGCAGTCTCTACTGCGCATTACTGCATTGGACAAACATCCTAGCATTTTAAAGGATATATACATATGATTAACTCTTTGAGTGGAGTTATGCAACACATTGCACTGGCAGTAAAAGGGTTAAAACATTACCAATAGTGTCACCTGATGTCCAGACAGTTAACCTGGGGTCCCAGACAGTAGTTCTATTGCATTCTAGGGGAGATACAAGCCTCAGTCTACGGTTCTCATTGGAATGTGATAGTGACTATGAGGCTGGCCCACTCCACACATGCATCAATGGTCTGGAGGAAGTCTGAACAGGAAGTCCCAGCACAGACCTCATTTAAAGTTCAGAGCAAGTGGGGATCGCACGCTGACACAGTCACAAGGTGCAATTCTGCACTAGCGGATCTCAGAAGGTTTTATGTGACAGACAAAGACAATTTGTTTGCAGTGCCAGGGAGCTGCTTCATTTGGATTCATCACCCACATGCTAACAGTTAACCCTTTTAGTTCTAGAAAGATGTCCAGCACATTACTTTGGAAACCTCCTGCTGCTCAAAGGGTTAATAAAGATCAGGGAAGGGGCTCTCCAATGTTATTATTATCTTATTGTCTGGCAGCAACTGAATGTGATGATCATACCTGGGAACTTTTTCTTCTAGTCCTTCAGACCTCTGGCCACTCCTGTCAAAATCACGCCCTCGAGTTTGTCCCAGTGATGCAGTATGAAGGAGATTTGAATATCTACTCCTTACTCCTGCCCTGCGCTGTGTGTCCCACCCCCACGGTGTGTGTGGCGGAGACGGAATATTGGTAGCCTTCTCTTTTTATTGATACTCTAGTGTAAAAGCCCATGTACATGGGCCAAGGTCCGGGTGATGTTAAGAGGCCAGTCCTGCTCTGAGTCCTGCCACCGACACAGTCATACACTGTAGAGACTGCCCGAAAGCACAGAATGCTCCCAGCACAGAACTCCCAGCATTCCTACACCTCCCAGCATTCTGTGCATTCAGGCAGTCTCTACTGCGCATGACGGCTTCTGACAAACATCCTAGCAAATTATTATATAGGATATATTGGTCAAATGTTGGCACTCATGAGACTTTAAAAATATAAAACTGCTGTTTACATTCTGGTGCAATACCACAACATTCAGATATACATCTGACAAAAGTATGCACTCATGCAATAGGTGTAAAAAATGTTATACTGTATTCCTCAAGCCTTGATGAAGGTCCTGGGTAGAGGACCGAAATGTTGCTGCTGATGTTAATAAGTAGTTTTTTAATATATTTGCATATATGTCTTTATAAATTATAAATACAGTTTAATGTTTTTTTACACATATTCCGTGAGTGCATACTTTTGTCAAATATATTAACATTCAATCTATGAGTACGGTTTCATGCTTAGAAGAACTCGTTCTAAATAATATCAATTGGGACATTATCAGCTTATGTTAGAGTTTAAAAAAAGACGAATATTTAGTCAAATTGGAAGATAGACACTGGCTATATATAAAGGAACCAAAGACAGACAATGTAGAGGAATTGAATTCTTGATTAACAGACTCACAGACTCAGTCATAAAACTAGAGAGTATTTCTGATACAATCTCTTCCTTTGCTTCAAAATAAACAGTCGCTATGTTCTTCAAATCATTCAGCTTTATGCCCCTACAAGTAGCCACAGCGATGATGGAGTTAAACAATTTTAGGATGATTTATTATGGCTCTGCCTGGATTCATTCATAGCACAGTGTATGGTATTACTGGCTCAGCACATAAACTAATTAGCATAATGTGCCACACTGGACCACCAAACGTCAATTAAAAAAAATGTTATAATCAAATGACTAGCACAACATATTGTCAATTTTAATTATCTATAGAATCAACTGAATTCATCTTAAAGTGACAGGTCCACCTTAACAATGTTGCATCAGAGCACTAAAAATGTCATACACTGCTTTATCCCACTCTATACACTCTTACAGTGTTAACAATATCATCTATGCAATAGCTTTTGCTGAAGTGTTGTGTCCCCCTCCCTTACACACCTCTTAGTTTCAGACCAGACACACTCCATGCATTAGTGAGCCTCTTCTCCTGTTCCTCGGGGAGACTTCATTACAAAGGACTTAAGACCCTCATATCATCAGTGTATCCCATCCAGAGACATCCTGCCACACAATGCTGCTCATCCTACAGCCTAATCCCCAAACAATAAGCAGGATTAAAATGCTCCCGGATATTACCTACTAGTCACCCATCCCAGGTCAGACAGCTGGGTACCAGAGTAATCCTCCGTGGCTGTCAAGAACCAGGAAGGACAAGATTCCTACAATGAGGGTTAGACTTCCAAATAATGGGAAGACTGCAAGGATAAGCCATAAAGGGGGTTTCCAGTTGCCCAGAGACCCCACTTTGTATTCTTTTACTTCTGTTAGTGTAAAGAAACACAAAGGTTTAGCACCCAGTGAGAAATGTTTGTTCATGTTCTGTGCATGACTATCAAGAGTCAGTGATCTGCCTCCCTCCAGCTGCTGTTGGATTGTAATTCCTGTTGGCCATCTGAGGATGATGCGAGTTGTTGTCCAACAACATCTGAAGGAATACAAGTTGTCCACCTCTGGTATATGCACTTGAAACTGCAATAGGTTTTGCATACAGATTTGCACAAAACCAGTTCTAGGTTTATTCCAATTCATTGAACAATTTTGTGGTATCTGTAATACTATTTCTAGAACCGATTTCAAAGCGCTTTGCGTGCCCGATGTCAATGACTTGCACAACATGTAGATAGTTTTTAATTCTCTTTAAAATGATCTAAACTTAACATAAAGGTGACCGGTCCACCTTAAAGGAACACTAATCAAAAATGATTATCTATGTTGCAGGATCATGTACTATAATCTAGCATCTGCAACACATCTTTATTTCCAGATCCCTATAAACTCATTCTAAACTTCCTTTTCTAGTTAATTTGTAGAAAACTTTGCAACTTATCTATACACATAGCATATCATGGTGTCCAAGTGCAGTCCTCAAGGGGCACCAAAAGTACAGGATTTAAGAATTTCCATGCTTAAAGCGGAACTACCACCCAAAGAATTACCCATCTGGAACTAGCTGCTCAATAGTACTAGTCACCAGAATTATTACCTCCTTATAGAGAAATCTTACTGCTCCCGGGCCTGACAGCCAGGTAACAGTGCAGACATCTTTGTATAGTGACGTCTGCTCGCCTGCGCTGTCAGTCCCAGTCTGCACTAGGAGGCGTTTCCAGGTACCAGCAGGGACTGACAGCAGGTGCGCAGATGTCACTATGCAAAGATGTCTGTGCTGTTTCCTGGCTGTCAGTCCCGGGAGCAGTAGGAATTCTCTATAACAAAGTAATAATTCTGGTGACTAGCACTATTGAGCAGCTAGTCACCAGATGGGTAATTATTTGTGTGGTAGTTCCGCTTTAAGCAGGGAAATGCTTAAATCCTGTACTGCTGGTGCCCCTTGAGGACTGCACTTGGACACCATGATATGGGATGTGTATAGATAAGTTGCAAAGTCTTGTACAAATGAACTAGAAAAGGCGGTTTAGGCAACTTTAGGAGGGGTGGTAGTTCCGCTTGAAGCACAGGTGACTCAGTCAAAATGAATCAGTCACTGATTAAAACCTGGAGTGTTGATGGACCATGGGGACTGAACTTGGACAGCCCTGTACCAAATTATTCATTTTCTTAGTGCTTCTTATAATGAATGACAAACACTATCAGTTAATATACTGAGATTAGTTCCCATCCCTCTTCTGTTGAGAAAGGATGTTAACTTTACCATGTCAGTTTACAGGCAATGTTGCACTATCGCTTATGAAACATCTATTAAGATGACTTTTGCTCATGCATACCTGCACTGGGCATAGTGAAGACTACAGATACCAAACAGAGAATTATTACTGCTGTTAGATTACATGTAACATCACTATAATCCCCATTTCGTTTGCCAGGGTTAATTATTGCTATATTACTATCATTCCTTTATAAAGCACTAAACCAGGGGTGTCCAAGTTCGATCCTCAAGGTACTCTGACAAGCGAGGATATAAGGACTTCTCTGATTAAGCACAGGTGAGTTAGTCAATGGCTTATTCATTTTGATTGGCCCACCTGTGATCAGGGAAATCCTTACATACTGGACTGTTAGCGGCTCTTGAGGACCAATCTTGGACACCCCTGCAATAAATGATTTCATGGTACAGAAGCTGAACAAGCTAATGCAACACTTTACAAGTGGGAACAATATATACTGTGATATTTATGTTCTTTAAAATCATTGGTCCCTAGCTCCAGTCGTCAGGATACAGCAGTGGTTCCCAGACTCTCTGTCAATTTGGTTTTCTCCAAATCCTGATCCCCCTCCCACCTTTTTTATTTAAATAAATGTAACCATTTGCGTTCATTTTTATAATATTATTCATCTGGATTTTATTAATTTCGCAATACATTTTGAAGAAACCAATTAATATATTTGCTTCTCTTTGCCATACACATTCTTTACAAACCAATATATATATATATATAGCTTCCCCACCAATCATACTGTACATGTATATATGCTGGTGAGATAGCTCAGCTGATTAATGCACCAGCTGTAGAATCTGTTCAGACTTATGGGTTGCAGGTTCTAGTCCCAACAGGGAGAGCTCAGCCTTTCATCCTTCTGAGGTAGATAAAATGTGTACCATTAAATTGGGAAATAATAACATCTATACCCCAGGACATCCTTGAAAACTAGAGACAACCTCAATGTGTATCCTTTCTGGTAAAATACTTTAATATTATTATTATGAGTACAACAACAACACATATGGATACTGATGTGAAACAAAGCCACATGCCAACTCTGGAGGTACTTCAACCAACCCCACTTCCAGTTGAGAGAGGAAGGGGTATAAATAGAGGGAGGGGAGCAGCATGAAGGAGCATAGCAAATCTGTGAGGCGCGTCAGGTGGTCCCAAGTCACAGGCACTACCTTTACTCAGGGATAGAGGGAGCAGGTAGGCAGAGGCCAGAGAGGTGGGGAGAAAGAGGGAGGACACTCATGTAAGAACCAAGGAGGAAGCTACAGGGCATCCTCCCTCGTAGCCAGGAAGCTAACAGCTATCTGCATCATCAGCCGTAGAAGTGGAGAAGCAGAGGGGCCCCATGAGCAGAATGAGGCTCTGATCCGCAGCATTATCCTGTTTCGCAGTGTTGGATTCAGCACTAACTGTAAAGTCAAAGTACCCCAGCACAGAGAAGCATAGAGGCACATCCAGAATGCACCACATACATTCTTAATCATTGATAATATCAGGGCTTAAAATGTGAAGTCCTTTGCTACTAGCCAGACCTGAAAAGTTACTCTCCACTGCAAGCCATAACATACCCACCAGGGCTGAATTTCTACTCCCCAGGGCTAAATTTTCACTCACCATTGGCTAGTGGCGAGTGGAAATTTTGAGCCCTGATAATATAATTGCAAGTTGGCAGTGAAGAGGAGGTAAGGTCTATGAGTGTCATTGGTAGAGGACCTACAACAACTGGGAGGAGATATTGAGGCTGTCCATGTCACCCAAAATCATGAACGGATTGGTGTGAGGGCATTTAAGGCACTTGGAGCCATATTCGATATACTGAGGAACAGTTCTGCCAACTATACAATAAGGGACAAATAGAATACTGCAACATTCACATACTGCTTGAAAACCCCAAAATGAGACAAGGCATCCAAAACTAGTACTACAGTGCATCTGTGAACCCTGTAATAGTACATTGATTATTGACAAGATTTTAAGCTTTGTGCATTCTCCTTTTTCTCTGATACTGCAGTTGTGAATTGTTCCTCTTTAGATTACTAAATATGGCCCTTGATCCTTGGTCTCTCAGGAAGGTTTTTTGATAGGTGCTTTCACTGTTTACATGTCACAGATTCCCATTGAAGTCCATGGAGAAATGTGTAGATACATCACTTGATACTCAACCGCAATGGAATCCAGGCCACGTATTTTTTTATTCACCAAGATATTTTATTCATTAACAATGCCCACCATGTTGTGTTCACAGCAATGCCAAAATGGTTCTTTACAACAGTTTACTATGATGTTGCCTTCATGCCAGTGTAGACTTGCTCCTTGCAACCATTTATTGAGATTTTGTGTCCATGCCAGTGCAGAGCTGCCCCTTGCAACCTTTTTCTGAGATATGTACTGTTCATGCCAAGCTAAAATACCTGTTAACCCCTTAACGACCACCCAATCCGTGGGTGGACAGCCTTTAAGGGCCACTGCACTTTATTTTTCTGTTGTGATGAATTATGGGATGGTATAGCGGCATGCAGAGCGCTGCCATCCTAGAATTCCATGACATGCCAGGGCCGTCACTGGTCCTTATTGCCCGGACTGACGAGATGGTCCAGGCACTTTGTGGTACGTTAAGGAGTTAAAAAGGATATCTTTGTATTTTTTTCATAGTGTTTAGTTAATTTACTTGTCATTGCTGTCTTTTAAACCAATGAATGCTAAATAGAACCTGAATGCATTGTTTTTCATTACTTAAGACATCTCTCTAGCATTTAAAGGGATAGTAATGTCTTAAAGTTATAAAAAGTCATATTGTACAGCAGAAAATAAGCAATATATCTGTGCTATTCCTATCTCTCATACCTTTATGATGTGAGAGATAGAGAGTTCTAAAGATCCCCCCTCCCTGGTATCAGCTGCAAAGCTGACAGACGGAGATCCGAGTCGGCCGACTCGAGGAGGCTCTTCAGCAGAGCCGAAATAACGTAAATGAAAAATAAATACTTCTTTGGAACGGTCTAAAAAGTGTTCTTGCAAACCAAGCACACTTTGTAGACTGTTCCAATTAAGTATTTCTTTTTCATTCGCTCTATTTTGTCTCTGCTGAAGAGCCACCTGTTGGTCCCCGGACCAGGATCTCCTGCTGTCAGCTTACATTACAGCTGGTGTCAGGAGAAGGGGAAGGGAACTTTAGAACGCTCCATCTCTCACAACATAAAGGTTTGTGAGATAGGAATAGCACCGATTAATTTCTTATTTTCTGCACTACAATATTACTTTTTATAACTTTAAGGCATTACTAACAATTTAAGGGGTTTAAAGATCCATTTACAGCAATCATGAGTTGCGTTTAGCCCTGATTTGGGAATAGGAAATATGTACTAAAGGCCCAGTACAGGATGTAGTCAACCATGGGCTTTCCAGCACCTGTGACCCACAACTCCCTGCTAGGCATTGGCCAACGGGAAGTTAGAAGCCGCAGACCACATCAGCTGTGAAGCCTCTGTTAACCCTTTGAGTACCAGAGACGGACTGCAGTTTATTTCAAAGCAATGTCAGGCAGACCCTGCTACAAATCTTGGGATTCATATACAGAACTTACAGATAAGAATGAGGATGATGTACGAAGAAAAGTGGTGCAATTCTGGAGTAAACCAACTGTACCATAGGAAGCAAATAACATTTGCCAAAAACCTCATTGAACACTAGAAATATCTACAACTCATTGCAAATCAACATGATGAAGACTTCACTAGAATTAAAGGGTTAAGAGCACTGTTTACAGCAATAGGAATATATATTTGTCCCCCTATGGTGCTGTTGGTTTGCCCCAGAATTACACCACAGTACATCAGCTCTGATATGCACAATGGAAGTGCAATCACATTGGGATAAATTAAGTCTGATATACTAAGGTGAGCTGGAGGAATTCTGGGGAAGAAAACTGCCCCTTATAGTACAAATAACAATTTCCATTGACTTTACCACTTTGCCACTAAGGGTGTGTCTGTCCCCTTCCTGATCAGCTACCCCAAAACTGCTAAGGGTGTGTCCGTCCCCTTCCTGAGCAGCTACCCCAAAACTGCTAAGGATGTGTCCGCCCCTTCCTGAGCAGCTACCCCAAAACTGCTAAGGGTGTGTCCTTCCCCTTCCTGAGCAGCTACCCCAAAACTGCTAAGGATGTGATTGGCCACATCTTCTGTGCTGTAGCAGTGAAGGAGTTACTACTGGGGACTGAGGATTACCTTGTCAATAGTCTTCAGTCCCCGCTAGAGGAATCCTGTTTATTAACCCCTTAAGGACCGGCGGTCACGGGACATTTCCGTCCCATAATGACCGCATAGGGGCACTTTGACGCGCCGGTACACGTGACCTGTCACGTGTATCGGCGCATCACTATGGGGCTTGAAAGAGATCGCTCCGATCTTGGAGCGGTCTATTTCAGGCCCTATTTTTACTTACAGCGTTCCTGGTAGAGCGCTGTAAGTAAAAAGTACGTGACGTACCATGACCGTCATCGGTCCTTGAGTAGTTCAAGGACCGTGACGGTCCTGGTACGTCAAGGGTCCCTAAGGGGTTAAACTTCATCACACACAAGCTTGATAATGTAATTTATGCAACAGGAACACACTAGAACATCGGGGGGTTGGGGTGATGGCATGTACTAAGGCTCAATAAGGGCTTCGCTCGCTGCCACCTTGGTCCTTCTTGGAGAAGGAGAGGAAGGTGGAAGCGAGCGGGGAAAATCTGGAGCAAAGAGGAGACTAGTAAAGCGTTGATAATGGATCCTGATGTTCGGGATCCAGTGGCCCGTGGAGCCTGTATTACGGGAAGGATGATCAGATCCTGCCGTGCAGATGAATAAACTAGTCAATAACAACCATTATACAAAGCAGGATTTCAATATGCTCCGTGAGACATTTTGTTATATACCTGTGCTATTTAAAAAAGTAAGCACACACACACATTCCACTCTGACATTTTCTGGCAACCACTGAAAGGCTTAACCTTTTGTATACCAGAGGTGATGTGCAACGCATTTCTCTGTAATGTGATGCATAACCCTCTGTCACTCAATGGAGTAAACCACATTTACTGCATCTTCAGAAACCCTTACCTGCTACAGTCATCTAAGCTTGGAGCTGTCAGGCAACCCAAAGCCCAATCAAAGGTGTAATGTGAGTTTCAGTTTACTAAATTATTATCTCCCCTTTGATATACCCTGTTCGCCATCAGATATTCTCTTTTACCTGAATCAGCTGATGGGCGGGAAGTCGGCTCAGCTGGTTCAATGAGTAGAGAAGCTGATATATAGATTTTTGGCCATTCTCTCAGGCTGGAACCCTTTCAATGCCACAGGGGTGTGCAATGCACATTCCTATGGCACTGAAAGGGTTAACATTGTCCTTTAGTGCATTTCCCACACCCCCCAGGTATAAGTGGAAGGGGCAGAACTTGCGCTCTCAAAGAGTCCAGGGGGAGATTCAATAAGCGGTGATAAAAAAGGTGCTAAAGTGGAGATGATGTTAGACTGCGTTTTCTTTTTTTCAAGGGTTAATTCTTTCATTTAATATACAGACAGCAACTGAAGGGTTAAAGTCTTTCATTACCTCTTAAAGGACCACAGCCGGAGAAAATTAGAGGTGAAGAATGCTTTATTCTTAAAGATGACAGGATAGCGTACATGATGTTACAAGATGTTTCAGTAGATGAATGGTTAAGCATCTTCTTATAGTATACAGACAGACAGCATGATGGAATAAGCTGTTTCTGCCCGTTAACTCTCTCTAAGCTACCAATCCATATGACCAAGTATTTATACTGTATAGAGCCTTTAAACATGGTCATCAATAGTATCTCACAAGCAAAGAACCCTTATATCAGCAGCTTTCATAAGTTCAAATATGGATATTATACATTGTGGGGCTGGGCTTCTTAAATATGTAATTACCCACGTGTTATACCTACATATACATTTGATTGATAGGTAGTATTAGGTACAGATGCTATGCCATGAAGTCACTAGTTAATGCTGGGGCCCGTACACCTTTGACTATTCTCAACTTAACCTTGAGAACTAAAGTGGTATTATTTCTGACAGTATAACACAATTGATCATAATTATTCATTTTAGATCTAACAGATGACTTCTCCAGTGATGTTACGTCTCCAAGTCCTATGTTATTCTATGGAGCCTATGTACTAAGATTTCTTCAACTTTGGAGAGTTTAGTGTATAGGCTCTATAGAATGACACATGAACTGGAGAAGTGATCTCCACTTTATCACATCTTTATCACATCTTAGTGAATCTCCCCCTCCAGATCTCAGCCACCATTGCACCACAAAAAATTAGCACTGCCAGTGATTGAAAGAGGGGAGTCTTTGACTGAAAGAAGGGAGACCCTGATATAGTTTGTCACTGTAATCAATAAAAAAGAACTTCCTATGCGCCCTAAAGATTTCCTATCGCTGTTTCCCACAGAATTCCCCACTTGTAGTTAAACAAAACAATAAGTAAAAATATAGTGTGATGTGCCAGATCACTAAATCAGGGCTCAAAATTTCCACTCGCCACTAGCCAATGGCGAGTGAAAATTTAGCCCTGGTGAGTAGAAATTCAGCCCTGGTGCGCATGGGCGTCCGGAGGGGGGGCAAGGGGGGCACTTGCCCCCCCTACATTTACCCCCCTCCATATAAATAAAGGGGCTAGATGGGCTGGCATGGGGGTCATATTTCCCCCCCCCGGAAAAATTTCTATGGACACCACTGCCTGGTGGGTATGTTTTGGATTGCAGTGGCGAGTAACTTTTCAGGTCTGGCTAGTAGCAAAGGACTTAAGATTATAAGCCGTGACTAAATCATCTATCTGCATAATACTACCTTATACTTGGATGACAAATGATACCCAGTATACGTACTGAAAAAAAGTATTTTTTAAAATAATATTTAAAACAACATCACAATAGATGACCAGAAATTATGCTCTGGTAACAACTGCTTGATATACTTGATATATCACCACTGCTGTGTTAGCCTAGGATTGGTGGGGGTCTGGAGGCCCTAAAGAGCACCTATCCTTCCTCCTCTTGTGCTGAAAAATAGATGGGGGGCCCTTTATGAAATGGGGGGTACCCTCTTTTATTCAAGGTACTCTTTAGCTCTTTGAGTGACAGTGGAGTGAGCATGCATTTATTCACAGTGCATTTCATTGTAATACATTGTTTACCTCTCTCTAACTCAAAGCGTTAATAGTGTGCATGTTGGTTGATCTAGTGATCATCCAACATGCTATATGAGGTACATGCACATACGTAAACACAGGCATGCACGCAGATAAATGTAGTGTAGAAATTACTTTTGATGGGTTATCAATTAACCAGTAGAAAAAGTGCACATACATTCATATTTAACCCTTTGAGTGCCAGAGGAGTATGCAATGCATTGCATACCCCTCTGGCACTCAAAGGGTTACAAAAATTATAAAACAACAACCGTAAAACCAGATTGTGGTAAACATGGTTTTGTGTTTCTGCACCCCTACAGAATGTCAGTTCATACTAATGGGTTACCAGTTTTCTTGAGATGGCAGTACATATTGAGTACAGTAGGAAATTCCATGGCTTCCAAAGATTTTAGTACCTTTAAGTGGTTGAAATGTTAAAAAAGCCCTATTTTTTCTACGTAGTCAACTTCTGGGGACATTTGTGCACACTAGCCTGAAGGTAGAAGGGAAGGTTACCCCTCACTTGATGTAGAGGGTTGTCTTCTTTACCTGTTTACCTGTCTACAATTCCTTCTTTGTAGTCATTACAAATATTTAAAAGCAGGTACGTCATATAAAAGCAGGAAGAAAACTCACAGATTGTGATCCATGCAGCTTTGTTCTCCTGGCACCTGCTACGGCATGTTAACTCATACCAATGGGGTTCCATTTTACTCAGGGGATCTCCAGCTACTTAACCTATTATGGTAGTCCATGGTTTTCGGCAATTTCCATATATTTGTATTTAAGTGTATATGTGAAAAAACAATTTTTGTTTTGCTATTGCCCCAATATTCTGACAGTTTCATAGCAAACCATCCTTGAAAAGTCCCTGAAATTGGAATTTTGTGTACATTTAAAATTATATAGTATGTTGAGTTAATGCAATACAGTGTTACACTCTACCTGCAGTACTGAATTCTCTGTGTGATGAAATATAATGTTACACTCTTCCTGAAGCACTGAATGCTTTGTGTGATGTAATAAAATGTTACATTCTCCCTGAACTATTGAATACTCTGTGTGATGTAATAGAATATTACACTCTCCCTGCAGCACTGAATGTTCTGTGTGATGAAATACAATGTTACACTCTCCCTGCACTTCTGAATGCTCTGTGTGATGTAATACAATGTTACACTCTCCCTGCAGCACTGAATGCTCTGTGTGATGAAATACAATGTTACACTCTCCCTGCACTTCTGAATGCTCTGTGTGATGTAATACAATGTTACACTCTCCCTGCACTTCTGAATGCTCTGTGTGTTGTAATACAATGTTACACTCTCCCTGCAGTACTGAATGCTCTGTGTGATGAAATATAATGTTACACTCTTCCTGAAGCACTGAATTCTTTGTGTGATGTAATACAATGTTACATTCTCTGTGTTGCACTGAATGCTCTGTGTGTTGTAACGCAATGTTTCACACTCCCGGCAACACTGAATGCTCTGTGTGATGTAATACAATGTTACACTCTCCCTGCAGTACTGAATGCTCTGTGCCATTTAATACAATGTTACACTCCCCGCTACAGCACTGAATGCACTTTGTGATGTAATACAATGTTACACTACCCCCTACAGCACCGAATGCACTATGTGATGTAATACAATGTTGCAGTCTCCCTGCAGCACTGAATGTTATGTGTGATGTAATACAATGTTACACTTCCCCGGCAGTACTGAATGTTCTGTTTGATGTAAAACAATGTTACAATATTCTTGCAGTACTGAATGCTCTGTGTGATGTAATACAATGTTACACTTTACCTGCAGCACTGAGTGCTCTGTGTGATGAAATATAAAGTTACACTCTTCCTACAGCACTGAATGCTGTGTGTGATGCAATACAATGTTACACTTTCCCTTCAGCATTGAATGCTCTGTGTGATGTAATACAATGTTACAATATCCCTGCAGCACTGAATGTTCTGTGTGATGTAATACAATGTTACAATATCCCTGCAGCACTGAATGCTGTGTGTGATGTAATACAATGTTACAATATCCCTGCAGAACTGAATGCTCTGAGTGATATAATACAATGTTACAATATCCCTGCAGAACTGAATGCTCTGTGTGATGTAATACAATGTTACAATATCCCTTCAGCACTGATTGCTCTGTGTGATGTAATACAATGTTACAATATCCCTGTAGCACTGAATGCTCTGTGTGATGTAATACAATGTTACAATATCCCTTCAGCACTGATTGCTCTGTGTGATGTAATACAATGTTACAATATCCCTGTAGCACTGAATGCTCTGTGAGATGTAATACAATGTTACAATATCCCTTCAGCACTGATTGCTCTGTGTGATGTAATACAATGCTACACTCTCCCTGCAGAACTGAATGCTCAGTGTGTTTTCTAGTTTACATTGCTTCTTTTTTTTACTTAGTATCACTAGACTTACTTTCATGTTCCCTGACAGAAAGCTTTTTGCAAACAGATCCAGGTAGCTCATTGTCAGGGGCATAAAAGTGTATGGAAATACGTGAAGATTAAAAAAACAAATGAACAAACAAACTAGTAAATGGTATATATTATGAACTTGCAGAGTACGGAAAGTAAAAATAAAGGATTACTATTCTATTGAACTGAGCCTTTAACTGTTTGAAAGCTATAGAGATCTCAGACACATTCCTTCACATGATGCTGGAGATCTCTGTAGCCTCATTGTGTTAAAAAAAGCCCATTTAAATCTATGGGAATTTTTATTTGTCCCCTATGATGTAGTTTTACACAAATAATGAACATTTGTCTACACTAAAATGAAAAAAAAAAGCTTTCATACTAAAATAATTTAAAGTACAACCATGTCCATATTTACACCCTAGAGAATACACTGTACAGCTGTATAAGAAAAGCATGCACCCTAATGTAATGAATTTCCACAAATATCCATAGACAATATTAGTGTACAATTATACCCAGTCTTACAAAGTGCACCTTCCAATAAGTAGTGTCAAGTAGATGTGCATTATTTTGTAGATATTTGTGTATGTGTGTGTTGCGCATGTATGTACATGTGTATATTTGACTGTGTATGTGTGTATGTTTGTGTGTATGTGTGCTTGTGTTTAATTGTGTTTCTAGTGTGTGTGTGTATTTGTTTATATGTGTTATGTATGTATGCGCGCATGTGTTTAATTGTGTTTGTGGGGTATGTTTGTATGTATTTATATGTGTGTATGTGTATTTGTAGTGTGTTTGTGTGTGTGAGTCTGTTTATTTATGTTTGTTGTGTGTTTTTGTATACTAGTGTGTGTATGTGTATGTGGGTTTATGTGTTTGTGTGTATGCATGTGTATATCTGTGTTTGTGGTGTGTATGTGTGTGTTTTTCTATTTTTGTGTGGGTCTATATGTGTATTTGTGTGTGTGTAAGTGCGTGTTTGTATATGTTTATTTGTGTTTGTGGTATGTGTGTGTTTGCGTGTATGTTTGTGTGTGTTTATTTGTATTTGTGGTGTGTGTGTATATGTGTTCAGTGTGTGTGTTTGTATATGTGTTCAGCATGTGTTTGTGTGGGTGTGTGTGTTTACTTTGTGTGTTAAATCATAAATGCTACACAGGGAACAATGATGTCCTAACAAGAACTGTGGCAATGATAGGACAAACCAAATGCACCATACCTGATAAAGCCCCCAGATTCCAATGTATTTAAATGGAGCTATTAACTCCTTGAATGCTGTGGAAAGCCACATTTAAATCAGTTGACACATTTATTTGTCTCCTATGGTGCAGTTCGTTCGTCCTGTAAAGGCTCCAATTCTTCTTAGTACATCAGCCGCACTAAGTACAAGATTGAGATGCTAGCTCTCTTACCACCATATGGGGTAACCAGCCAGAACAGGGGCAGCAGTGAAGAACCAGAGGAAGCGCAGGAGGTGGAGTCTGTCCATGGGGGTTGAGGAAGGTCTCTGGGGAGATCTGAAGGTGTTGGGGGGAGCCAGGAAACCTTGACGGGGAGGTGAGGAGCATCCCATGAGAAGCTGGTCTGTCCTCTGACTGAGTGTCTGTTTTTGGGGGTGGGGGTGATGGGGCATTATATAGCTTGCTTGTCTGACCATGGAGAGAGGAGAGAGGCTTGATGTCACGAGACAACCAATCCCAGAGCACTGAGACAAGGTAGGAGAATCCTCCCAACTTGGAGCTGTCAATCAGACAGCTTTCCTACCTCTCAGCTTCCTAATGAAGCCTCCTACTCATCATACACTCCCTCCTCTCCTTTCTGTAACAACCTCTCTCTCCTCATCCCTACTTCTCTCTCTTTTTTTTTTCTCTCTGTCTCTGTCTCTCTGATTCTTTTTCTCTGCCTTTCTTTATATCATGCTTTATTTTTCACTTTGTCTCTTTTTCACTCACCCTCTCTCTCTCTTTCCCCCTCTTTCACTCCCCTGTCTCTCCCTCTCTGTTTTAATCATTTTCCCTCACTCTCTTTTTTCACTCATACTCTCTCTGTCTCTTACACTTTCTTTTTGCCTCTCCTCTCTCTTAATCTTCTCTCATTTCTGCTCATTCTCTCTTCCTCTCATTCTCTTTCTTTTTCTCTCTCCCCACTTTCTTTCTCTCCCTCCATCTCTATTGCTGTCATTCTCTCTCTCTCTTCCTTTTCTCTGGCTGTCTCACTCTGTTCTTCTCTATCTTCCTCACTCGTTCTCACTGTCTTTCTCTCTCACTCTTTCACTCACTGGTTCACTTTGAAAATCTAGCAAAAAGAAAAGAGCGTGCAACATAAAGGCGCAATAATCAGGTCTCCTTCATGAAAAGGGTGACATGAGAATCTGTATCAAAAGCGTGAGATTCTCATGTTGTCACATTAAACGTAGCTTCAACCCAAAAATCTCCATCTCTCTTCACATTTATATTTTCTGTCCTTGTTAAATTAATTCCAAGCACTGTATAAACCTCTATCAGATGAAGGTTACCTCTCCCATCTTGTTAGAAGTAGTCTCCCCTCAATGTATACCTGAGTGCTGCGCCGGGCTGGGGATGATGGGAGTTGTAGTCAGATGTTATTCTGCACGCAGAGAAGGGGACAGAGAGACCCATATCTGAGCACTGCACCGGGCTCTCTCTCCCCTTCTCTGTGTGCAGTATGACAGCTGACTACAACTCCCATCATCCCCAGCCCAGCTCAGCACTGAGATTTATATTGAGGGGAGACTACATGGGAATCTCACACTTTTGATGCAGGGCAAGATTCTCATGTCACCCTTTTCATCAAGGCGACCTGGCTATTGCACCTTTATGTCCCAAACTGTTTTGCTTGCAACATTTTCAAAGGCGTCCTCACTCAGTTACTCAGTCACTTTTTGTCTCTCTCTCTAACTTCCTCTCTCTGTCTCTATTCTTTTCTCTTTGCCTTTCTTATTTTCTCTACCAGTCTCTCTCTGTGTCTAAATCTCCCTCACTCAGTCACTCACTCACGTTTCCTCTCTCTGGCTCACTCTCCCTCACACACACACACACTCTCTCACTCTCTTCCTCTCTTTGTCTCTCTCACTCAGTCACTCACTCACTCTCTCTCTCTGTAACTCAATCATTCACTTTGTCTCTCCCTCTCTCTCTCTCCACCTCTTTCCCTCATTCACTCACAAACTCTTCATCTCTTTCTCTCTCTCTTTCTCTCTGTCTCCTCTTCTCTCTCTTTCTCTATTTCTATCTCCTTCTCCTCCTTTCCACATATTTCTCTCGTTATTCTCTTTCTTCTTAATTAACTTCTTCATATAATCTCTTTCTCTCTCATCTTCAAGGATACTTTATTATAACTGCATTTAACCCTGTGGATGCTAGAGGCATCTCCAATACAGCAAAGACATCTTTATCATCTTAGGAGCTGATACAGGTGCTGATTTAGTAGTAAGGGACAGGTCAATAATAGTGTGGAAGAACCAGATATAATGGAGTATATATAGTATAGTGTGTGTGTATGTGTGTGTGTGTGTCTATGTGTATTTGTGTGTATGTGTATGTATGTGTGTGTGAGTGTGTGTATGTGCGTATGTGTGTGTGTGTTTGTGTATATGAGTGTGTGTGTATGCGTATGTGTGTGTATGTGTGTGTGTATGTGTGTGTGTATGTGTATTTATGTGTGTGTGTATATGTGTGTTTGTGTATATGAGTGTGTGTGTATGCGTATGTGTGTGTATGTGTGTATATGAGAGTGTGTGTATGCGTATGTGTGTGTATGTGTGTGTATATGTGTGTGTATGTGTGTGTGTATGTGTATGTATGTGTGTGTGTGTGTATGCGTGTTTGTGTATGTGTGTGTGCGTGTGTTTGTGTATATGAGTGTGTGTGTGTGTGTATATGTGTGTGTGTGTATATGTGTGTATGTATGTGTGTGTGTATATGTGGGTGTGTTTGTGTGTGTATGTGTGTGTATGTTTGTGTGCATGTGTGTATGTGTGTGCATGTGTAGTGTGTTTGTGTGTAGTGTGTTTGTGTGTGTATGTGTGTGTGTATATGTGTATGTATGCGTGTTTGTGTGTGTGTGTGTGTGTGTGTGTATGTGTGTGTGTGTGTATATGTGTGTGTGTATTTGTGGGTGTGTATGTGTGTGTGTGTATATGTGTGTGTGTGTATGCGTGTTTGTGTATGTGTGTGTGTTTGTGTATAAGAGTGTGTTTTTATGTGTGTGTGTGTGTGTGTGTGTGTGTGTATATGTGTGTGTGTGTATGTGTGTGTGTATATGTGGGTGTGTTTGTGTGTATGTGTGTGTGTATATGTGTGTGTATGTTTGTGTGTGTGTGTGTGTGTATGTGTGTGCATGTGTAGTGTGTTTGTGTGTAGTGTGTTTGTGTGTGTGTATATGTGTATATATGCGTGTTTGTGTGTGTGTGTGTATGTGTGTGTGTGTGTGTATGTGTGAGTGTGTGTGTGTGTATATGTGTGTGTGTATGTGTGTGTGTATGTGTGTGTATATGTGTGTGCATGTGTAGTGTGTTTGTGTGTGTGTAAAACAGTATTTTGGTGAAGCATACGGAATGTGGAAGTGTGAGGGGTACAGTACAATATAATAAAGCTGATGCACTTAGATGGAACTGAAGCAATTCTGAGTACAACCATTAACACCAATATGGACAAAGAAAAAAAAAAACATAGTGATTTAACCCTTTGAGTGCCAGAGGGATGCCCATCATGCCCAACGCATTGCTTCGAATGCATTGAGCAACTCTCTGGCACTCAAAGGGTTGAATCAGCTCCAGTCTTTGGGCCACACTAACAGGTCAGGTTCTCAGGATTCCCCTAATTAAACAGAGTGACTGCACCACTGATTAATCACCTGTAATTACCCAGCAATCTCCGGATAAACTGAAGCGTTGGTGTGAGCCAAGGATTAACATTGAGAAACGCTGAGTTAACTGCAGATTTTAACTAACTGGATACCAGAGAGGTGTACAATGTATTGCGAAGCAATGCATTGGAGATACCTTTCCGGCACTCAGAGGGTTAACCACTAGAGAGATCTCCAACATATTGCTTTGCAATGCACTGGAGACCTCTCTAGTATTCAAGTGTTTGAAAGCAAGAGTTTAAATCAGTAAGGAAGTTTATTTCTCCTCTGGCTCATTGAGATTGTTCCTGAATTGTTCTGGTGCTCTTATTATGTCATCCTCAGTGGGGTATCTATGGAATGTTGTAGTGTGTGAGGAGGGGGCACAGAATAGCGTTCTCGACTCATCTTTTACGTCATTGTTGGCCCTTGTGACACCAGAGTCTCATTTATCAAGTGCAGCTCTGCACCTGTATGTATGTATGTATATTTTTATTTATTTTGCACGAACAGGTGTACTTAGTACTTTACACTTTACCTTCAGAATACAGGGGGCACAATAAGTGCAGAAGTTAAGTGGTTATACAGACAATTACCATAAGGAGAACACTAGGGGACCATACACTAGGATAGGAGGTCCCTGCCCCATAGAGCTTACAATCTAAGTATAGGAAACATACAGATGGGCAGAAAAGTGGCAGATGACATTTAATGTGGATAAATGTCATGTTGTGTATTTGGGCTGTAGGAACAAATATGATCCATATACACTAAATGGGAAACTACTTGGGGAATCCTCATTAGAGAAAGATTTAGGAATACTGATAGACAATAGACTTCACAGCAGTGTGCAGAGTCACTCAGCTACTGCAAGAGCAAATAGGGTACTAGCCTGCATAAAAAGAGGTGTAGAAGCAAGGGATGCTAATATTATTCTACCTCTACATAATCCTTGGTTAGGCCTCATCTAAAATATGGAGTACAGTTTTTGGCACCAATTCTTAGAAACTACATTATTGAACTGGAAAAAGTGCAGACGTGCAACAAAACTGATAATTGGATTGGAGAATCTGAGTTATGAAGAGAGACTAGCCAAACTGGGTTTATTTGCATTAAAGAAGAGACGTCTAAGGGGTGATATGATTACCATTTACAAATATATTTGCTGTCAATACAAATAACTATCCAATGAACTATTTACGCAAAGAGCTGAGCTAAGAAAGAGAGGTCATCCATTAAGACTAGAGGAGAGGTGCTTTCAAATAAAACAAAAGCAAGGATTTTTTACAGTAAGGGCAGTAAAGTTATGGCAGCCTTTGCCTCAAATGCTGTACTTTCAGGTACTGTAACTGCTTTCAAAAAGGAACTGGTACCTATGTAGCACAGAACAATAGTGAGAATGATGACAGTTGGCTTCAAAGCAGATAAGACGTTGATCCAGGGAACTATCTGACTGCCATTTGGAGTCAGGAAGGAATTTTTTTACCCACTTGTAAATTGGAAATGTCTTCAATGTTTGTTTGTTTTTTCCTTCTTCTTGATCAACAGGGGTGATTTGTCATGGGTTGGATTTGATGGACGCATGTCTCTTTTTTCAGCCTCATCAACTATGTTACTATGTTACTATACAAGCAGTTAGAGGAGGAAGTGCAATTGTTGACAGTTTTGAGAAACGAGATAAGGTTTATATATTACAGTAGTGCTACATTTAAAAGGTGCTCTTTTAGCTCGGATTTGAAGTTGTTGATGCTAGAGCTTGGCGAATGCTGGGTGTTAGAGAGTTCCAGAGGTAGGGAGCAGCAAGGGAAAAAGCCTTCTGTTGTTACACAAAGATAGAGGGTAAGGGAGCAGAGAGTCTTCCACCATGCATAGTGTGTAGAGGATGTGCAGGTATATGGCTGTATATCAACTATGAAATAAAGGATGGACCTTGAAAGTAATGAAGATGATTTTGAATGCCATATATTGCTTTATGGGAAGCCATGACAATGATTTTAATAGTGTAGGGTTTAGTGCTGTTCTGGAGGAGATGAAATGTATTCTGGTGGCTGAGTTAAGATTTGATTGGAGAGGAGAGATATGGGTAGCAGGAATACCAATAAGTGAAGAGTTGCAGTAGTATAGGATAATAGTGTACATGAGAGTTTGTGTTGTACAGCGAGAAAAAAATGGGTGGATTTTTGTGATACTTCAAAGAATGAAGCAACAGGTTTTTGTTACTTCATTAATGTTGGCGGCGAAGGAAAGAGAAGAGTCCAAAGTTACCTCGAGGCAGCGGGCCTTGTCCACATGGTAAATTGTGGAGCCCTCGACAGTTATAGAAAACTGAGGTATGGTGCAGTATTTGGGGTAAAAGATAAGTAGCTCAGTCTTAGACATATAGTCATACCTGTGAACTCTCCGGATCTGTCTGGAGACTCGGCTTTCAGACTGAATTACCAGGTCTCCAGGGAGAGAGGCTGATATTCCAATGATGGTGAGTTTCTACTCCGTCCCACCCTGTTCCTGCCACTTCTTACCCACTTCTCCTCCATTCCACCCTGTTCCTCCCACTTCATACCCACTTCTCCTCCTTCCCACCTTGTTCTGCCCACTTTCTGCCCACTTTATGACACAAACAAGTTCAAGCCCCACCCACCCAGTTAAACCCCACCCCTTTTATGACAAAATTGCATCATTGACTTCCTCTTATCGGCAGCACATGAGCCCTCTAATGGGGCTCAAGATGAGCAAGTTCCCAGGTGTGCATACTGAGTTTTAAGCAAAGATGAGCCGTCCAGGAAGAGACAGTAATAAGGCATTCTGATTCCCACTGCTGTATTTCAGGTGATAGTGAAGATGTGGAGAGGTAGATCTGTGTGTCATCTAAATAAAGATCATAGATAAAGTCAAATTACTTTATCAGTTGCCCTAGAGAAAAGGTATACAGAGAGAGAAGAAGGGGTCAAGAACAGAGCCTTGGGGTACTCCTACTGAGAGTGGGATAGGAAGTGAGGAAGTGTTGGTGTATGGCACAGAGGAAGTTTATTGAGAAAGGTAGGACAGGAACCGGGAATGTGCCAGGCCACAAATGCGAAGAGATTGGAGAGTCTGGGAGATGAGGGTATGGTTGACTGTGTCAAATGCGGCTGATAGGTCAAGGAGGATAAGAGAGAAATGCCCAAATGGGCAAGCACCCATTTGCCCACTTCCTAAAGAACTAGTACAACCCACACACACTTGAGACAACATTGGAAATTGCTCCAGAGGGGTTTTTTTTTGCCTTCCTCTGGATCAACAGGGGTGTTTTTGGCATGGGCTGGACTTGATGGACGCATGTCTTTTTTCAGCCTTATCTACTATGTTTATCTACTATGTTACTATGTAACCTGTGGACCTACTGAGTACTGATCAACTACTAGGCTGAAATGTATGACTCTGCCAAAGCAACCCCACTGTTGATAGCCTCCAACTCATGTGTCTGCACCCCTGGGTATGTACTAGATAATATGATCAATTTTGTTTACTGTGGCACATTCCACAATCAATAACAATTACTGTGACTTTATTAGCTCCAGTATAGCATATACAGGAGATTGGAGTGAAATTATGCCACTTTCCCACTTGCCTGTTAGTACATAGCATTAAACAAGGTGAAAAAGAACGGAACACCCTGTTCCATTTTGTCATGCCATTGAGACACCAGCACCACATTTAACCCTTTGAGTACCAGAAAGGTGTCCAACACATTACAACACAATGCGTTGAATATCTTTCTGAAGTGCTGCTTGGCACCTCATAATGATCAGTCTATGACTAAAGGGGGCTCGGCATCCAAGGTACCCCATCTGCCCCAGAGGACAATAGGTTGAAGTTATGCATCTGTGAAAATATTTTTCTGTTAGGAAGCCCAAAATGTTTTTGTACCCGGACCCTTTAATGACAAGTGACATCACTAGACTGATTTATCAGAGGTCCACAGCTCACCTTATTTATATACAAGTATGCCTGGGAACATTCCGACTTGGAGGACCCTGAGGTCTTTGAAATAATAACCCTTAAAATTCCCAAAAATGTAGATCATTGGCAATATGCCCCTATGCTCTATGCCTGAGATGCTCCATTCCGTTGACCACGAACCCTTAAAGGGATAGTAATAGATGCCAATAAATGTAGCTCAAATTAATGCTTATATGTTATGTTTTATGTTGTTCTGTACATCAATCGTGTCCAGCTTGTAGCTCTAAAGTAATTCAGTTTCAAGGTTTCTTCCTCCTGCTCCTTTTACATATGCAATGAGCTATCCAAGCCGGTCTGGACAGCGTGCAATGAGAGACAATCTTCTCACTCTGAGCATAATGAAAACCATGTCCCCCTTGACGAAGGAGGACTGGATTTTCATTCTGCTCACTGAAGTTGCCTACTCTGCCTATTGGGAAATCCATGAAAGTGTCATGAATCATTCCTTGTATACATATGAGCTGTGTGCTGTCCGGACCTGCTTGGGGAGCACATTGCATAGGTAAAAGGGGTGGAAGGGGGGTACTTTAAAACTGAATTGCTTTCGAACTACAAGTCAGACACAACTGATATACAGCACTACATGAAACATAACATATGAGTATTAATTGGAGCTTCATTTATTGGTATCCATTACTATCCTTTAACATGCTACATCTTTGATCTCATTACACGAGATTACCTCTCCCTCTCTGATAGACTTGGCTCTAATTCAGAGACTAAATAAGTAGTTCATTGGTACTGCTTGTTATTATAAGGTAACACAGGATTTTTTCACCCTGAGATTTTGGCCCTTCATCCCTTAGATATGGGTAAAACCCTGAGAGTTCCTAGGTATGTATACAAGGAATGCTTCATGACACTTTCAGAGCCAGATTTCCCAATAGGCAGAGTAGGCAACTGCTGTGCTGGCCACACCCTCATTCTGAATTGTGGGTGTGGCCACAGAAATCTCAACATTCCTGCTTCAAGTTTATACACCTTTACAGGCTATTATCTAACCCCTTGAGTGCTGGAGGGATAAGCAACGCATTGATCGATAATGTGATAGGTATCCCTCTGGCACTCAAAGGGTTAACACCTTGGATGCTAAAGAGATCTATAATGTAAAGCTTTGCTTTTTATCGGTGAAGAGTATATTCTGTGCTAGAAAATAGTGGCTGGGTCTGGGGGTGGGGCCATGTGAGGTACAGGGGTGTGACCATGGGTGGAGCTTAGGTCACCTCGACTGCCTTGCCTAGAGGCACCTGGGAGATAAATCCAGTCCTGGACAGTTTAGAGGTGTCTGTAATCCCTCCTTGCAACGAGCAATAGAGGAATATTTAATAAATATCATGTAACAAATAATATTTTCAAGGCTCAGATCGTTCACATTTATACTAATAACCGTGGGGTATATTTATCAAGAGTAAACTAAAGCAATCCTGGAGCCAAACAACGACACCATATTAATGAAACATCTCCTTGTGGAAATTATTGATTTTTTTTTTTATATAAATAAGAAAAAGTCCCCCCTCCCGAATTCCTCCATTTTATGGCTTCATAAACAAATCTCTGTGTCTCTCCGGCTGCTGTTTATTAAAGTGAGAATTTGCATTTAACATCAGATTTAGGGATGTATGCTGAAAGATACAGAGGAGTAATTCTGGGGCAAACCAACTGCGCTACAGGGGAGAAAGAGCTAAATGGGGATTTAAAGGGACAGTAATGTACCATAAAATTTTTTTATAGTTTTGTAGAGGAGAAGAAAATAAGCTGAATTGCAGAAATCCTATCTCTCAAACAGCTATGGTGTGAGAGATATAGGCACTGAAAGTTCCACCCTCCCTCCCCTTCTCCTGATGTAAAGCTGACAGCAGGAGATTCGAGTCATACGACTCGAGGAGGCTCTGCAGCAGAGCCGAAATCTCGTTATTGCAAAATAATTAATTCATTGGAAAGGTCTACAAGTGTGCTTGCAAACCAGGCACACTTTGTATACCTTTCCAATGAATTAATTCTTTGGCAATGATGCGATGTTGGCTCTGCTGTAGAGCCTCAGGCTGGTACCTGGACCGGGATCCCCTGCTGTCAGCTAGACGCTGATGTCAGAAGAAGGGGAGGGAGGGGGGAACTTTCAATGCGAATATCTCTCAAACCATAGAGGTTTAAGAAATAGGGATTGTGCCATTCAGCTTATTTTCTTCTCCTCTAAAAAACTATAAAAAGTTTTTATGGGACATTACTGTCCCTTTAACCCTTTGAGTGCCAGAGATGTACCCAACACATTGCAATGTGCTGAATCTCTTGAATGCAATGCACTGGAGAACACTCTCATTCAAAGGGTTAAAAGCACCATTTATATCAATGGGAATTTTTTTGTGTCCCCAGCATTCACCTCCCAACATTACAAATGGCCAAAGAGGGACACTGGTGTTTTAGGGGTGTTGCTGGGGGGGAAGTGGCTGGTGGGAGGGGCATTACTGAGAATGTTTATGTTATTTCATGACCTATTGACACCTCTTTGTGTAACCGAATACATTATTTAGAACAAGACCAAAGTATTTTATTACACAGACTAATAATGTATAAACACAAATACTGACACTATACAGACATTAAAGGGATAGTAATACTTTTATCTTTATTTTATTTTGTAGGCATTAAAAAAACATGAAGAACGATATAAGTCTTATCTCTCAAACCTTTATGGTTTGAGAGATAGTCACAAGCAAAGTTTCCCCTCCTGCCCCTTTTACCTAGTGTAATCCATCTCTTCTCAGATGTGAATCTGGTTGTAAGACCAGACAGATAACAGCAGGGGACAATCTTCTTCCTATGAAAACAATGAAAGCCCTGCCCCCCTTGACAAGTTTTTCAGCTTTTTCCCTTATCTTAATTGAAGATTGTCCCTCTCTGCAGTCTACCTGGACACCTCCCTTCTGATCTGGCTGAAGAGGGGGGGGGGATACTTTGTTTGTGAATATCTCTTAAACCATAAAGGTTTGAGACATAAGACTTATATCGTTCTTCATGTTTTTTTAATGCCTACAAAATAAAATAAAAATAAAACGAAGTATTACTATCCCTTTAATGTGAGTGTGAGCAATGTGATAGAGTTATATACACACCACACAGTCTGATCTCATAAACACAGGGACACCAGGGTGGTACACTTCTATACACACCTCACAGTCTGATCTCCTAAACACAGGGACACCAGGGTGATACACTTATATACACACCACACAGTGTGATCTCC
Organism: Rhinophrynus dorsalis; assembly: GCA_037306005.1. NCBI lineage: Eukaryota > Metazoa > Chordata > Amphibia > Anura > Rhinophrynidae > Rhinophrynus > Rhinophrynus dorsalis. The sequence goes on from CM074727.1 coordinate 146,820,368, forward strand.
TATACACAGGGACACCGGGGTGATACACTTCTATACACACCTCACAGTCTGATCTCCTAAACACAGGGACACCAGGGTGATACACTTATATACACACCACACAGTCTGATCTCCTAATCACAGGGACACCAGGGTGATACACTTATATACAAACCACACAGTCTGATCTCTTAAACACAGGGACACCAGGGTGATACACTTATATACGCACCACACAGTCTGATCTCCTAAACACAGGGACACCAGGGTGATACACTTATATACGCACCACACAGTCTGATCTCCTAAACACAGGGACACCAGGGTGATACACTTATATACACACCACACAGTCTGATCTCCTAAACACAGGAACATCAGGGTGATACACTTCTATACACACCACACAGTCTAATCTCCTAAACACAGGGACACCAGGGTGATACACTTATATACACACCACACAGTCTGATATCCTAAACACAGGGACATCAGTTACACACCAACACAGCTCTGCAATGTTCTGAGCAGTACACAGTCACACACCAACACAGCTCTGCGATGTTCTGGGCAGTACCCAGTCACACACACATAGCTCTGCAATGTTCTGAGCAGTACCCAGTCACACACCAACACAGCTCTGTGAGGTACTGCACACCACCCAGTCACACACCAACACAGCTCTGCGATGTTCTGCGCAGTTCCCAGTCACACACCAACACAGCTCTGCGTTGTTCTGCGCAGTACCCAGTCACACACCAACACTGCTCTGCAATGCTCTACACAATACCCAGTCACACACACATAGCTCTGCAATGCTTTGTGCAGTACCCTGTCACTCACCAACACAGCTCTGCAGGACTTTACACAACACAATCATAGACAAGAGCACATGTATACACACAGAGCTCTGCGGAACTTTACACACTCATAGACAAGTGCACACGTATACACACAGAGCTCTGCGGAACTTTACACACTCATAGACAAGTGCACACATATACACACAGAGCTCTGCGGAACTTTACACGCTCATAGACAAGTGCACACGTATACGCACAGAGCTCTGCGGAACTTTACACGCTCATAGACAAGTGCACACGTATACGTACAGAGCTCTGCGGAACTTTACACGCTCATAGACAAGTGCACACGTATACGCACAGAGCTCTGCGGAACTTTACATGCTCATAGACAAGTGCACACGTATACGCACAGAGCTCTGCGGAACTTTACACGCTCATAGACAAGTGCACACGTATACGCACAGAGCTCTGCGGAACTTTACACACTCATAGACAAGTGCACACGTATACGCACAGAGCTCTGCGGAACTTTACACACTCATAGACAAGTGCACACGTATACGCACAGAGCTCTGCGGAACTTTACACACTCATAGACAAGTGCACACGTATACGCACAGAGCTCTGCGGAACTTTACACACTCATAGACAAGTGCACACGTATACACACAGAGCTCTGCAGAACTTTACACACTCATAGACAAGTGCACACACACACAAGCAAACACACACGCATGGAACTCTGCAGGACATTACATAAGTTCACACACACACACACACACACACACACACATACACATGTTCAAGTACATACACACAGAAACACACACTTACGCGCACACACACACACACATATACACCTACACATATAGACATACACACAGATGTACACATACATAGACTAATCTACATACATACACAGACACACACACACAGAGTTCTGCAGGACTTTCTACGACACACTCATGCACAAATTCACACACACAACTTCACAAAGACACAGAATGATAGACACGTAAGCACACAGACACACATGCACATATGTCTGCAGAACTTTACACAACACACTTATAGACAATTGTGCACACACACACACACACAGAGCTCTACAGGGTTTTACACAATACATTCATGCACACGTGCACACAACTTCACAAACACATACAATCTGACAGATACACACACACATACACACACAAACACAAGCAGACAAAGCTCTGCAGAGCTGCCACACATACACAGCTGTGATGCTCTGCAGCCTCCCTCAATCCCTGCTCAAGCAGATGGGTCTGGGCCATTTGCAGTTAGATGGTGAAAATAAAGCGTTCCCTTAAGTCCAAGTGAAAAGCCCCCTGCAGGGCGCGTCTCCTGGGATACCCTAAACAGCAGGACAACCAGCCAGGGGCTTTACATAGCCCCAGAAATGGGGGAGTGAGGGCAGTTAACCCCTGCCCAGCTGGACAGCCTGCCATGCATTGCATAAAATGAACCAGGATCACAGATACTGCAATACGCTACAGTATTCTTACAGGTAAATAAGGTACCATATTGTCTGGACATTACTGCCTTATTCATCAAGATAAAGGGGGATGGCAGTTCTGGAAGAAGCCAATTATAAACTCAAATTCTCATTGGTTTAAATGGGGCTTTAACCATTTGAGTACTAGAGAGGAGCAATTCATGACCAAACTAAATGTTCAAAAGGGATAAATAAACTTTCCCATTGATTTAAATGTGGCTTTTAACCTCTTGAATGCTAGAGAGGCATACTTCCCAAGTGTCCCTCTTTAGTCAGGACAGACCCTCTTTGAGTCCCAAATCCCTCTGTCCCTCTTTCCCACCCTGGTGTCCCTGTGTTTAGGAGATCAGACTGTGTGGTGTTTATAGAAGTGTATTACCCTGGTGTCCCTGTGTTTAGGAGATCAGACTGTGTGGTGTGTATATAAGTGTATCACCCTGGTGTCCCTGTGTTTAGGAGATCAGACAGTGTGGTGTGTATAGAAGTGTATCACCCTGGTGTCCCTGTGTTTAGGAGATCAGACTGTGTGGTGTGTATAGAAGTATATCACCCTGGTGTCCCTGTGTTTAGGAGATCAGACGGTGTGGTGTGTATAGAAGTGTATCACCCTGGTGTCCCTGTGTTTAGGAGATCACACTGTGTGGTGTGTATATAAGTGTATCACCCTGGTGTCCCTGTGTTTAGGAGATCACACTGTGTGGTGTGTATATAAGTGTATCACCCTGGTATCCCTGTGTTTAGGAGATCACACTGTGTGGTGTATATATAAGTGTATCACCCTGGTGTCCCTGTGTTTAGGAGATCACACTGTGTGGTGTGTATATAAGTGTATCACCCTGGTGTCCCTGTGTTTAGGAGATCAGACTGTGTGGTGTGTATATAAGTGTATCACCCTGGTGTCCCTGTGTTTAGGAGATCAGAATGTGTGGTGTGTATATAAGTGTATCACCCTGGTGTCCCTGTGTTTAGGAGATCAGACTGTGTGGTGTGTATATAAGTGTATCATACTGGTGTCCCTGTGTTTAGGAGATTAGACTTTGTGGTGTGTATATAAGTGTATCACCCTGGTGTCCCTGTGTTTAGGAGATCACACTGTGTGGTGTGTATATAAGTGTATCACCCTGGTGTCCCTGTGTTTAGGAGATCAGACTGTGTGGTGTGTATAGAAGTGTATCACCCTGGTGTCCCTGTGTTTAGGAGATCACACTGTGTGGTGTGTATAGAAGTGTATCACCCTGGTGTCCCTGTGTTTAGGAGATCAGACTGTGTGGTGTGTATAGAAGTGTATCACCCTGGTGTCCCTGTGTTTAGGAGATCAGACTGTGTGGTGTGTATAGAAGTGTATCACCCTGGTGTCCCTGTGTTTAGGAGATCAGACTGTGTGGTGTGTATATAAGTGTATCACCCTGGTGTCCCTGTGTTTAGGAGATCAGACTGTGTGGTGTGTATATAAGTGTATCACCCTGGTGTCCCTGTGTTTAGGAGATCACACTGTGTGGTGTGTATATAAGTGTATCACCCTGGTGTCCCTGTGTTTAGGAGATCAGACTGTGTGGTGTGTATATAAGTGTATCACCCTGGTGTCCCTGTGTTTAGGAGATCAGAATGTGTGGTGTGTATATAAGTGTATCACCCTGGTGTCCCTGTGTTTAGGAGATCAGACTGTGTGGTGTGTATATAAGTGTATCATACTGGTGTCCCTGTGTTTAGGAGATCAGACTTTGTGGTATGTATATAAGTGTATCACCCTGGTGTCCCTGTGTTTAGGAGATCAGACTGTGTGGTGTGTATATAAGTGTATCACCCTGGTGTCCCTGTGTTTAGGAGATCAGAATGTGTGGTGTGTATATAAGTGTATCACCCTGGTGTCCCTGTGTTTAGGAGATCAGACTGTGTGGTGTGTATATAAGTGTATCATACTGGTGTCCCTGTGTTTAGGAGATCAGACTGTGTGGTGTGTATATAAGTGTATCACCCTGGTGTCCCTGTGTTTAGGAGATCAGACTGTGTGGTGTGTATATAAGTGTATCACCCTGGTGTCCCTGTGTTTAGGAGATCAGACTGTGTGGTGTGTATATAAGTGTATCACCCTGGTGTCCCTGTCTTTAGGAGATCAGACTGTGTGGTGTGTATATAAGTGTATCACCCTGGTGTCCCTGTGTTTAGGAGATCAGACTGTGTGGTGTGTATATAAGTGTATCACCCTGGTGTCCCTGTGTTTAGGAGATCAGACTGTGTGGTGTGTATATAAGTGTATCACCCTGGTGTCCCTGTGTTTAGGAGATCAGACTGTGTGGTGTGTATATAAGTGTATCACCCTGGTGTCCCTGTGTTTAGGAGATCAGACTGTGTGGTGTGTATATAAGTGTATCACCCTGGTGTCCCTGTGTTTAGGAGATCAGACTGTGTAAATAAAATACTTTGGTCTTGTTCTAAATCGTTTATTCAGTTACACAAAAAGGTGTCAGAAGGTCATGAAATAACATAAAATCTCTCTTAAATGCCCCATTCACAAGCCACACCCCCTAAAACAAAAAGTGTCCCTCTGTGGCCTTTCAAAATGATGGGCGGAATTCCCATTTAATTCAATGGGAATTTGCAAAATGTTAATTTTCTCTATGGGTAGGCTGCCATCTGTCCGGATTAGACCCGGACAGGCCAGTTTCAGGCAGGCCACTGTCCTATTTAGTTCAGGACAGTCCTGTTTTGAACACCCCTTTGGCACTCAAAAGGTTAAGCTCCCCACTGGAAAGAATTATAAAGTTAGAAATTGACCGCAAAAAATGTGGCACCTCGCTCTGTGTATTGCATAAAGCATCACTCCTCTTTTCTAGAGTAAAAGATGGCAACTCACTCCAATTGGTCGGCTCCTCTTTAGCCAGATGAATAAGATGTTATCAGACTTTACTGGCTTCTGAAAGCAGCAATGCATAGCAATGAGATTATAAGGAGAGATACTCTGTGCAAGGACTAAACTACCACTAGTGCAGCAGGTGCAGAGCACGTGGGAAACCTTAGGGCCCATTTAATTCTAGACAACAGAAATTGTTTATTGTTAAGTAGAATATATCTTGCAAGTGACAAATATTGCTGAAATCATACCTTCTGAATTTCTTTGGTTGTATAGAAGAACACAACACTGGACAGGATAGGATCTTGTTTATGTTTTGCTCAATTGCTAAAGTTATTACACACCTCGGGCCAAATGAATGAGCTCAAAATTGGAGCAATTATGTAGCACACCAAATTCACCATAGGATGCAAACAAAAACATTCCCCATTGATTAAAATTAGACTTTTGAAGGGGAAGTAAAGGGTAATAAAAAGAAACCTTCTAACTTCAGGTAGTTGTCTCCCAGCTATAGCAACCAAGTTCCCATAGTTTAAAACACCCCTGTTCCATCCACTCCCTAATTTCCCTGCAGATCTCCTTGGTCTAATGGGCTGGGTAACATTAGCTCTTCCATCTTCGCTTATAAGAGATATTTATCCTCTTCATTTAAAGGAGCAGTAAACTTTTTTAATGAAAAAATATATATTGTAGGGATTTTCCTATTGTGTAAGATAAGGATACTCCCACTGCTGAGAGATTTATATTTCCAGAGTTATTACAGTTTAAACCCATGATTTTTTACATTAGCAGTGCCCTCTAGTGGTCAAATTCTAATTAGTTTTCCTGTTAGATTGTAATGGAGAGGAAAGTCAGAAAAGTCAGAGACATACAGTTCTCCATAGAATGTGATATAAACTGCCTGTCACTTCCTGTCAGTTAGAATTATCAGGAAGTAAACACAGTAAATTCACTTCCTGATTATTTAAACTGCTATAATTTTTGAATAAAACATCTGACAGTGATGGAAGTGACCTTGTGTTATTCAGTAGGAAATGCTCTATAAAATATGTGTTTTCATAAATAAAAGTGTACTGCTCCTTTAAGGCTATTGTTGGTGGATTTGCTGACACAGGGATTCTATGGAGAGGTGTAACACATACTCCTGGGTCACCCTTGCAATTTCTGCTGATAGCTAACAACAATAAGAAGCCCTATCCTTCCATAGTACCATTTGATAAAACATATTACAAATCACAACCAAACATTATTATCCCTGAGTCTTGCAATAAAATAGCACCCAATGTCACCCTGTATTATAAAAAAAAGTATACTCACTGTGTGTAAATTGTCCCTTGCTGCAAGCTGTACTGACAGATGACAGAATTCCATGAGGGGAGGTGGCTAAAAAGAGGTAAAAGGGGTTGAAGGGAGATACTTTATAATTAAACTAGTGTAAAAGCCTGTGTACACGGGCCAAGGTCTGGCTGATGTAAACCTTTTGAGTGCTCTGGCGTTCAAAGGGTTAAGAGGCTGATCCTGCTCTGCATACTGCTGCCGCCTCACTGGCAGCGCACGTGACGCAGTCATGCCCAGTAGAGACTGCCCAAAAGCACAAAATGCTCCCAGCACCGAACCAGCATTCTGTGCGTTCATGCAGTCTCTTCTGGGCATGACAGCTTCTGACAAACATCCTAGCGAATTATTATATAGGATTATTTCTGAGCTACAAATCGGCTAGTATTAATACTCTAAATCTAAGTAGAACTCAGCAAGTGTAAAAATACAGCTAGAAATCAGCTAAGCTATTCAAATAATTAGACTGATCGCTTTGAAAATTAAGAAAATATCTAGGATAGAAAGATAGAGACAAGTATCCGATACTACGTTATCGAGATCCTGTGGGCGTGTTGAAGGCTGCCTAATTAGAAGCGATGCTAATGAATGAAATTGTCTCTAAATGTACACTGACCTCTAGTAATGAGAACAGCTATCTGCTGCCTTACATTACAATCATCATTGTATGTTTGCATTGGTGTCGTGGTTCCAATGCAGCCCCGTACTTGATGTTTTTATTTTTCAACAGAATAGGCTTGGGATCACGCTACTGAGTGAGCAGATGATCGGTAGCCTATTACTGTTGATGTGTAAATCAGCTGACCACTGTATTATTTTAATGAGCATCAATTTATTAAAAGTTATGTATTAAAATCATTTTCAGGCTACATAACCTAGGGCTTTGTAGGAGAATGAACAGGTCTACTTGATGCTTAGAAGTACTGGATAAAAATAATCCAGCATTTCATTAGAGTATCTTATTCCCTTCTTCTTTACTTATATTAATTCTAGACCTGCAGTCCATCCACACAATTTGCACAACCTTAAATTACAAACTTGGAAACAGTGACCAGTGTCAGATAGCAGTAGCAAAAGCAAACAAAGTCCTGTCTTGCATAAAAAGGGGTGTTGAGGCAAGAGCGAAGAACAAAATGTTGCCACTGTACAAATCATTGGTAAGACCTCACCTTGAATATGCAGTGCAGTTTTGGGCACCAGTTCTGAAAAAGGATATTCTAGAACTAGAGCGGGTACAGCGGAGAGCAACAAAATTAATTAAGGGAAAGGAAAACTTGACTTATGAGGAACGACTAGACAAACTTGGTTTATTTACTCTAGAGAAAAGATGACTGATAGGATATCTTATCACATTGTAGAAGTATAGGAGAGGTCAATACAAGGATCTCTGTGGTAAGCTATTGATTCCAAGTCCTGATAAAAAATAACCAGGGACCACTCCTTGAGATTAAAGGAAAGGAGGTTTAGACTTCAGCAGAGGAAGAGGTTTTTTACAGTAAGGTCTGTTAAATTGTGGAATTCCTTACCCAAGGATGTGGTTATGGCAGATTCAATGTATACATTTAAGATACATTTCTGTCAAGAGGAAACATACAGGATTATACTGTGTATTAGTAGGCACACCGGAAGTTCAGATACTAACTTATTTGGTGGCAGGAAAGCTTATATAATTTGGAGGTTTTCATCTTGGGAGAATAGACAGCACCTTTGGAAAAACACTCCATCACTTTCACCCCTAAATTCCCTGGGATGGAGCCCATATATATCCAGGGAAACATATATAGGTTTTCTGTGTTTAATCCTGTTTGTTTTTTAACTGATTTGTCTATATATTATATATTATTTTATAAAATATTTTGTATATATGCACTGTGATCTTGTTACTTTATTACATTATTGACATAAAGGAGGAAGGAACACCTGAGTCCTAGTCAGAGCCGGGTCATGGGCAGGGCACCCTAGGCTTCTGTTGGGGGGCCTGCAAAGCTGAACTAGCCCCTCAATAAAACAACTGGCTGGTGGGAAGACCAGACAGATCTCCCATTGGCAAGCTGAGGTCTATACATCATTCATCACAGACCTCAACACACACACCTCCCTCACTGCCCCAGCCCTCTGATAGTGCAGAGAGCTGGGATCTGATGTCATCTCTCTATGCACTCTGTATTATTGGACAGAGAAAGGACCATGAAGGAACCGCTAATAGAGGTCTGCACCAAAGATAGCACAGACCTCTTTTTCCAAACCACATGTTGCTGGACCACTGAGGATGAGGCCCCGTCCTGTGCCAGCAACTGTAGGCAAGTAGGAGATGGCTACAGGAAATGGGGAACTGGGAGAAAAAAATGGAAAAAAGAGGGAAAATTATTAGAGGAGGGGGTGACATTGGGAAAGAGGGAAAGGCTAGGGGGAGGGGCTAAAGAAAGACTGGGAGGAGTGAAAGTGGGGGACACTGACTGGGGGGGCAGAGAATGAGGGAAAGAGGAGGAACAGACTAGGGGGCAGAGACAGAAGGGAAAACAGACTGAAGCTTCCTCCATTTTGCCCTTTCTCTTTCCTTTTTTATCTCCTTTTTTATCTCCTTCTTTCCCCTGTGTGGTACCTCTGGTGTAAGCTCTGTGGTGTCACTGGCATTTCATTTGTAAGCTCTGTGGTGTCACTAGTGTAGCCCCATTTTAATTGTAAGCTCTATGGTGTAACTGGCGTGGCTCCATTTCAATTGTAAGCTCTGCGGTGCCAGTTCAATTTTAAGCTCTGTTGTCCATTTTTAATATATTTAACTCCCTGAATGCCAGAGAGGGGCGAAATGCATTGTTTAGCAATGCTTTGATGACCTCTCTGGCATTGAAAGGGTTAAAGCATTTATTTTGCACTTTATTAAAGGGATAGTAATACTTCGTTTTAACTTTATTTTATTTTGTAGGCATTAAAAAAACCTGAAGAATGATATGTCTTATCTCTCAATCCTTTATGGTTTATGAGATATTCACAAGCAAAGTTCCCCTCCCCGCCCCTTTTTCCTAGTGTAAGCCATCTCTTCTCAGATGTGGATCAGGTTGTGTGACCAGACAGATAACAGAAGGGGACAATTTTCTTTGTATGAAAACAATGAAAGCCCTTCCCCCCTTGACAAGTTTTTCAGCTTTTTCCCTTATCTTAATTGAAGATTGTCCCTCTCTGCAGTCTACCTGGGCACCTCCCTTCTGATCTGGTTGAAAAGGGGGGGGGGGGATACTTTGTTTGTGAATATCTCTTAAACCATAAAGGTTTGACAGATAAGACTTATATCATTCTTCATGTTTTTTTAATGCCTACAAAATAAAATAAAGTTAAAACGAAGTATTACTATCCCTTTAAGTTGACAGAAATAGCTCTTTCCAGTACAAGAACAATGGGCAGATTCAAAAAGGGTTGATGCAAGTGTGTGTTTGTGTGTGTGTGGAGGAGGAGGGGCAAGCCAGCAGGGGGGGCGTAAATTTGGGATCCTGCCTAAGGCCCTATGGAGTCTTAATCTGGCTCTGGTCCTAGTACAAACGCAGTGTCGGGGTGCGTTGCTTGAATGTGTTGCTGAAGATCATTGACAGCCTCAGTGGCAACCTTCCTGTGGCTAAATCCATGAACAAATGTGTTGGCCACAAGACTGCATGTGCTAGCACTGGACCAGGATAGCTTCTACTGAAAAATATTAGAAGTGGAGCAGGAAATAGGAGGAATTTAGTTGGGTGCTGCACCAAAAATGGCCACTAGATGTCAGCTCAGGACAAGAAATGAATGAAAACCTGAAATTCTACTAATAGCTGCTACAGAAGTGGCAAATTCAAAGATACTTACAGAAAACTTGCAGGGAGAAGACAAAAGCAAGAGGCCCATAGGACAGTGAGATTCTCAACCAGGAGGGTGCCCCATGTTTTCTATGAAGACTGACAAAAACTTGAATATTTTATTTTAAATGTAGAAATATACTATGATTGTGAGAACTTATAATTTCTGGAATTGTACCCTCATTATGCCCTTGATAAATTACATTAAACATGTTAGGGGTGCCCCGAAAGTTTCAGAATGTGTGTTAGGGGTGCCTTGAGCACAAAAACATTGAGAACCACGACTATAGGACAACAGATGGCATGCCAGTCAGCATCACAGGCAGCAAGCAGGAGAAAAGTCAGCACCAGGAACCAAGACAGAAAGCAATACTCAAGGTCAGTATAGAGAACCAAAGGTCAGGGCTGACAACTTAGAGTCGGAATTAAGAACAGACCCAAAGGTGGAAAGTAGGCAAGGTCAGAACTAGCAAGGGTCAATACCCAAGGATCAAATCAGACAGCGCACTGGCAGACAGCAGATCGAATACTCACAGATCTCATGTGAAAGGCATATTTAATGTTTAAATATGTAATGTTTAAAAGGAATGTGGGAAAACAATATCCTTTGATACAATCAAAACATTCATTTTTACTAAAGCTGAAAAGTTGTTAAACTGCATAGAAATGCTAAAAAAGATTAGGCGAATCAGTGATTCTATCCATTAAAGGGATAGTAATGTTTCATAATAAAATCAGCTCTAATTAATCATCATAGTATTTGGACTTTGGAGAGTGTTATTTCAATACTGTCAGAGTTATAGTACAAGAGCAATTCAATGACAAAGTATCCCCCTCCTGCCCCTTTTACTGATGTAACACTGCTCAGCCAGATCAGAAGGGAGGTGCCAAGGTAGACTGCAGAGAGGGACAATCTTCAATTAAGATAAGGGAAAAACCTGAAAAACTTGTCAAGGGGGGCAGGGCTTTCATTGTTCTCATAGGAAGAAGATTGTCCCCTGCTGTTATCTGTCTGGTCTATGGACTGGATTCCACATCTGAGAAGAGATGGCTTACACTAGGTAAAAGGGGCGGGAGGGGATAGTCCTGCTGTATACCTGGCAATCACTGATTGATAAATCTGCACTCACATGTAAATGGTCACGATTCCACTCCCTGAATCCCACACTCTAGTGCCCGGGTATGTGGAGGAATATCCAACAGAGTATGTTAGTTCAATTCAGGATCTCTCTTTTCAACAGTGGATCACTTATGATTTTAACAAATTATCCAATAACGGGCAATGCCGGGCAGTATCCTTTTGAAAAGTCGCTGCCCTGGCTCTCTCTCCCCCCTTCTTTGCATGCACCATGCCATTCTGCACATAGAGAAGAGGAGAGAGAGCTGGGGAAGCACTCAGTATTGCTACTGGATCTCTAGTAAGGTCCATTACCTATATATGCATTTATCAGAGTTTCATCGTTTAAAGGTATAGTAATAGTTAAAATGTAAAAAAAAATATGTTGTAGGGTTTATCCCCTGACTAAAACAAGGGTACTCCCACTGCGGAAAGGTATTTTATTCAAAAGTTATTACAGCTCAAAGTTGAATTTTTTAGGTACAATATCACAGTGGCCTGAAATTGTACAGTGGCGCTGTTGCTACACCATTCTATGGAGATTTATGGTTCCGGGACCAGAGCTGTCCATAGGATGTGCAGCAACAGCGCCACTGTAACAATTTCAGGCCACTGTGATATTGCACCAAAAATAATAAAACACCTCTCAGCAGTGGGAGTACTCTTGTTTTACTCAGGGGGATAAACCCTACAACATATTTTTTTTTACATTTTAAGTATTACTATCCCTTTAAGGGGGTTATTACAGCTGCCCCAAAACAACAAATATATTGTTCACTGATATACAAAACACTACCCTGAACGATCAACCATGCAGACATAGAAAAACAAAAGTGAAGGGCGCCTAATAGTGTAATGCTGTCTTCAAACACAATCAGTATAAAACAATAAAGCTGGGTACTCACAATTATAATTGTCAGCTCAAACTTTGCTGACTATGGCGCATTCGGAGAAATACGCATCTCCGTTCGGGAAGCACTCACACACAGGATACTCAGCAGGGCTCCAATATTCCAAGAAGATTCAAAATTTAATTAAATATATATATATATATGTGTGTGTTTGTGTACGATCACTATATTAAAAACAAAATGTTAAGACTATATAGCCCAATAGTATTACTTTTATGACCAGGGCCGGATTTATAATTAGGCAGAGCGGGCATCTGCCTACAGGCGGACCCCACAGAGGGGTGCCTGTTATTGGGATCATTTTGTGTTTTTTTTTTGTCTTTTTTAATACGCCTCCCCCACTGCCCGACGCCGCAACATGGTGAACACAGGTCTGTGCTTTCTTCAGCACAGACCTGTAGCTGCTGAGCTCCTTTGTCGGCTTTTTAGTAATACAGAGCGCTGGGAGATGACATCATCTCCCAGCACTCTGCATTACTGAAGAGAAGACTGTACAGGAGCTCCAGCAGCTACAGGTCTGTGCAGAAGGAGGCACAGACCTCTCCTGCCCCTGGGCCACCAGGGAAGAGGTAGGAAACGGACACGGAGGGGGCAATCTGAAATATGGAGCTGATAGGGGGCAAATTGGAGCTGATGGGGGCAATATGGAGCTGATGGGGGCAATGTGAGGGCAATATGGAGCTGTGCAAGTATTAGTAGGAAGCCAGGGCAGACAGTGATTCTTACATCTAAACCCCTGGCTTTCTCTATAACATTATCATGTTCAGTAGCTTAGTAAATTAGCATTAAGCAGGCACAGCACTAAGAAATTGGTTCAGAACTAACATAAGAATTAAATCACCCCAAAGTACCCAGCACATGTGAAAGGTGTTGGTAAGGTTGGGGCGACCCAGTTTAAGTATTTCCCTGATGCCCAGTAGTACCTAGTCACACCCCTGACCATTACACAACATTCTGATCCATTAGAAACATGATTTCAATGGAGGATAGACACTGATGAGTCATTGTTATGGAATCATATCAGCAGAGTCCTTCTCAATACACAACAGATGTGACTCATTCAGGAAAAAGTAATTACTTTCTCACATTTAAAGTAGTTGAAAGCAGCAAAACATCTGCACAAGTTACATATTATCAACCCCTAAGATTTAATCTAGTTAGGTTTAAATGAAAAAAACAAAAAAACAATTAAAGGGATAGTAATACGTCAAAATTCTCAATCCCTATTTTGTAGCCCTTAAAAAAAGAACAAAAATGTGCCCGGTGGCATCTCTCAAACCCTTATGGTTTGAGAGATATCCGCTTACAAAGTTCACCCCTGCCTGACGTCCCCGTTCTAGCCGACAGCAGGGAAATCCGGTCCCGGGACTGTCGGAGGCTCTGCAGCAGAGCCGAGACTGTGTTAATGAAAAAGAAATCCTTCACTTAAAAGGTCTTCTACGTGTGCTTGGCTTACACGTAGAAGACCTTTTAAGTGAAGGATTTCTTTTTCATTAACACAGTCTCGGCTCTGCTGCAGAGCCTCCGACAGTCCCGGGACCGGATTTCCCTGCTGTCGGCTAGAACGGGGACGTCAGGCAGGGGTGAACTTTGTAAGCGGATATCTCTCAAACCATAAGGGTTTGAGAGATGCCACCGGGCGCATTTTTGTAATATTTTTAAGGGCTACAAAATAGTTATTCGTAATTTTAAAGTATTACTACCCCTTTAAAGTGGAATTAACACCTTATAACAAGTTAGGCTATTCTTTAACCCTTTGAGTGCCCATTTAAATCAATGTTGATGATTGTTCGATCATTAAAGGGATAGTAATACTTCGTTTTATCTTTATTTTATTTTGTAGGCATTAAAAAAACATGACAAACGATATGAGGCTTATCTCTCAAGCATTTATGGTTTGAGAGATATTCACAAGCAAAGTTTCCCCTCCCCGCCCCTTTTACCTAGTGTAAGACATCTCTTCTCAGATGTGGAATGCAGTCCATAGACCAGACAGATAACAGCAGGGGACAATCTTCTTCCTATGAGAACAATGAAAGCCCTGCCCCCCTTGACAAGTTTTTCAGGTTTTTCCCTTATTTTAATTGAAGATTGTCCCTCTCTGCAGTCTACCTTGGCACCTCCCTTCTGATCTGGCTGAGCAGTGTTACATCAGTAAAAGGGGCAGGAGGGGGATACTTTGTCATTGAATTGCTCTTGTACTATAACTCTGACAGTATTGAAATAACACTTACACTATTTTTCTTAAAGGTCCTTAAAGGCATGTGTGTTTGGCTCTCTTATGCGCACAATCCTTGCCAGTTTCAATTGTAATTTCAATTGTTATTCCATATGGAATCTCAACATGCTAGAAGGCACTGATGTTGTACAAATGAACGCTCTTATAAATTATATACTGATGTCCTCTATCATCATCAGAACTAGCACTGTATTCAGCACTTGACCCTTATGTACTCTGTATGTCTCCCATTACCACTTTAGATTGTAAGCTTTTGGGCAGGGACCTCCCACCAAATGTTTCACTCTACAAAGCACCTGTAACCCTTTATTGTTTAAACCCTAAAATTGCAAAGCGCTGCGTACACTTGTGGCTCTATATAAATAAACATATTCATTCATTCATTCATTCATATGTGGCCTGTAGGAGTGGTAAATTCTGACCTATAAATAGGATGCTTCTTGATGGTGTGGGTGTTAAATGGGGAAAATCGACTATATTATTTAGTGTTTTTGTACTGCTTGTTGAGGATAACTTTTAATGATTATGGGTGCACTGTCTTGGTGGTTGGTAAAGAGGTGTAGGTTTGTAGTAGCAGTAGAAGAGCACTTTGGTGTAATGTTTATTGGTTTTGGTGCAATGCCGCTTCTGAAAGGATAGCTGAAATGTTGTGTTATCAATGATGTCATTTGTCTTGTTATATGTAGTGATGATCCCAAATGTGATATAATGTCTAATGTCACCAGCACAGTATAGTAGAAAGTAGAATTAAGAAAAAAACTAATCTGGCTTTAACACATTTGTGTTGTGCCATTGAATTTCCATAGTTTTTTTTTTTTTTTTTCAAAATGTTCACCGTGTGAGGCTGGTTTGCTCCAGAATTGTACAATATTCCCTAAACTGGTGCAGTTCTTGAGCAAGTGAGCTGTACCGCATGGATCAAATAACAAGCCCTGTTGCTTTAAATTGAGCTTTTAACCCACTGAATGCTAGAGAGGTCTCTCAGTAGGATAGTGTATGTTGGGGTCAATGAAGACCACTGATGTAACCCTTTACTGAAAACTATCCATGACATACTTGAAAACGAGAGAAATTTCAATGTATTCTTCCTGGTAAAACATTTTCTAAACAAATAAATGTAATCTGGGATAGCATCAGTGTATGTTGAGGACTGTGACAGCATATCTAAGTATATCAAATGTAATGAGTAAGGCATGGGACCTTAAACCTCTCAAAGACCAATTACATTAATCATCAGTAGATGGCAGCCTACCAAAACCTAAATAGCCCTACCTATATTAACATGCTGCCTACTAAGCATGTGAACCAATTAAGTTATGACCATCAATTCACCTGTTTTAATTAAATACTAATATCTCTAGTTCTACTGAGCCATCTTAGAAGCTTCTCCGTGCACGTTTCGGTGAGAAGCCATAGGCTAGTTTGGGCTGTACATCTGCTACTCAGAAACTATGTAACTTTTTTTTATGAAAAGTAAAGACATGGAATGGACTACCAACTAAATCTGAAATCCAACATTTCAGCCAATTTTGCAGCTGCAATGAAAACTTATGGCAAAAATAAAAATATCAACTAACATAGAATCTTAATTCGAATATAACTATAGAAACCCTATTGGTTCTATAACAAACAACTACAGATCTGATGAAAGGAGATATCTCTTAGTAGATATAATTTACTGCTGTGTGAAGGACACTTATCTAATAGCCCATTCTACTAAACACACTGGGGAGGAAGGTTCTAATTTAATCTTAAATTCTAATCCTCCAGCCCCACTTATACACATAGGACAGTATATTCACAAGAAAATAATCCTCCAGTCCCACTTATACACATAGCACAGTATATTCACAAGAAAACTGGAGGATTTCTGGGGCAAACAAGAGCATTATAGGGCAGTACTAAAAAAAATGACCATTTATTTAATTTGTGTTTTTAATCCCCATGAATCCTAGGAAGATCAATGCATTGGTGAACTCTGTAGCATTCAAGGGAATAACATTTCCATTTAAATCAATGTGAGTTTTTATTTTTACCATATAGTGTAATTGGTTTGCCCCAGAATTCCTCCATTTTTCTTTTGTATATATGCCCCTAAGACATTAAAGGGATAATAATACTTAAGATGTAAAATATATATATATTGCAGTGTTTATTCTTCTGTGTAAAGCAAGAGTACCCCTACTGCTGAAAGGTGTTTTATTAAAATTAATTACAACTCAAACTTGAATTTTTTAGGTGCAATATCACAGTGGCCTGAAATTGTACAGTGGCGCTGTTGCTACACCATCCTATGGACAGCTCTGTTCAGTTGACCATAAATCTCCTTAGGATGGTGTAGCAACAGCGCCACTGTACAATTTCTGGCCACTGTGATATTACACCTAAAAAATTCAAGTTTGAGCTGTAATAACTTTTGAGTAAAACACCTTTCAGTAGTGGGAGCACTGTTGTTTTACTCAAGGGGATAAACCTTACTATATATATATATAGGCTAAATATAATATGTGAGCACTTACAAATAAATCGGTGTGAAAAAGCAATTCAATTATGGAAAAGGAAAATAACATCTCTTACATTCCGAATGACCTAAAATAAGTATTAAAAAAAAAAATAACAACAGTGAACTAATACACGTGCCATAAATATACAATGTATAATTAGAAGTCCATATATTAAGACGTGATAAATCTTCTTTAACGGCTTTGTTGTATATCTTGTTAATCAGATAGAATCTAGTTTTTCTGTTGTTAATTAAATACTCAGTCTCTTGACATTGCCACTCACTTCTGCAGTACTCCATCTGTATGACTAATAGTCAGACAAGCTTGTAGCGTTGTGGGGTTTTTAACAGGTTGCCCACACTCAGCCTTCAGAAGGCAATAATGCAGCGGAGGAAATCCACAGTCCATTACAGATGGTCATCACAAATCCCAATACAAGCGTAACAAAAGAAACAGTTCTCGTGACTGCAGTTCTGCCTGGAGAGTGAAGCTAACTCTCCCACGACTCAAGGGGCTTGTGAGGGTTTTTTAAAAACCACCCTCACTAGTAGGGTGACCAGATGTCCCTGGTTTCTGGGGACAGTCCCCGGATTGAGGGCACTGTCCCCGGCTAGAATGTGTCCCCGGATCTAACTAATGCATCCACATCAATAGGAAGGTACGGACGGCTGTATCTGCCGTCCAATGCCTCCCCAACAAGTTGAAATAGCAGCCAATGAGAGAGGAGAGTTATGCCAGGATACTCCTCTCTCATTGGCTGTAGTGCATAGGATGGCGGTGTGGCACTCAGAGCAAGTGGGGCAGGAATACAGGCAGCAGCAGGGCTGAAGTGAGTGCCTGTTTGTGTATGGAGGTGGGCAGTGTGGAGGTGGACAGTGTGGGCAATGTGGAGGTGGACTAGTAAGTGAGGAGAGGGAAAGCCTGGCGTGATGGAAATGGGGCACTGATTCTATGGACAGACAAAGTGGCTGTACATAGGCAGAGTGACTAACAGACACCATGGGCAGACATTGCCCTCATATTGCCACATCATCTCAACATTGCCCCCATCAACTCCATATTGCCCCCATCAGCTCCACATTGCCCTCACATTGCCCCATCAGCTCTACATTGCCCCCATCAGCTCCACATTGCCCTCACATTGCCCCCCATCTGCTCTACTTTGCCCCCCATCAGCTCCACATTGCCCTCATATTGCTCCATCATCTCAACATTGCCCCCATCAGCTCGACATTGCCCTCACATTGCCCCCATCAGCTCTGCATTGCCCCCCATCAGCTCTACTTTGTCCCCCATCAGCTTCACATTGCCCCCATCAGCTCCGCATTGCCCTCATCAGCTCCACATTGCCCTCATACTGCCCCATCATGTCAACATTGCCCCTATCAGCTCCACATTGCCCTCACATTGCCCCCCATCAGCTCTACATTGCCCCCATCACCTCTACTTTGCCCTCCATCAGCTCTACTTTGCCCCTCATCAGTTCCACATTGCCCCCATCAGCTCCACATTGCCCTCACATTGCCCCCCATCTGCTCTACTTTGCCCCCCATCAGCTCCACATTGCCCTCATATTGCTCCATCATCTCAACATTGCCCATCAGCTCGACATTGCCCTCACATTGCCCCCATCAGCTCTGCATTGCCCCCCATCAGCTCTACTTTGTCCCCCATCAGCTTCACATTGCCCCCATCAGCTCCGCATTGCCCTCATCAGCTCCACATTGCCCTCATACTGCCCCATCATGTCAACATTGCCCCTATCAGCTCCACATTGCCCTCACATTGCCCCCCATCAGCTCTACATTGCCCCCATCACCTCTACTTTGCCCTCCATCAGCTCTACTTTGCCCCTCATCAGTTCCACATTGCCCCCATCAGCTCCACATTAAGCCTCACATTCTCTCCCCCCATCTGTTTCCTCTGGTCACCTTAATCACTGGGTCATCTTTCGGCTCTTATGTCTGTGTATTGAATGGATCTATATGTTGTATCCAAAAAACAGTACTTCCTATCATACAAAGGATCGGCAAGTCTTCAACTTAAAAATAAAAAGACTCAATGACAAAGTATCCCCCTCCCGCCCCTTTTACTAATGTAACACTGCTCAGCCAGAGCAGAAGGGAGGTGCCCAGGTAGATTGCAGAGAGGGACAATCTTCAATTAAGATAGGAGAAAAACCTGAAAATCTTGTCAAGGGGGGCAGGGCTTTCATTGTTCTCACAGGAAGAAGATTGTCCCCTGCTGTTATCTGTCTGGTCTATGAACTGCATTCCACATCTGAGAAGAGATGGCTTACACTAGGTAAAAGGGGCTGGAGGGGAAACTGCTTGAGAATATCTCTCAAACCATAAAGGTTTGAGAGATAAGACTTATATCGTTCTTCATGTTTTTTTAATGCCTTCAAAATAAAATAAAGATAAAACGAAATATTACTATCCCTTTAATGTCTGCCCTCACACTGTCTCTTTGTTCCTCTCTCTCTCCCTTCAGCAATCTCCCCATACTCACCCAACCTCATTCCCCCTACTGTTACCCTCAGCCTTATTGTCCCCCCTTCATTCATGTCTGCACCATATCCTCACTCTATATATACCCTTTCTACCTTTCTTCATTGTAACTCAGAGTTGAATTTGTACATTCCCCTGCAGCTGAAGTCTTGTGCACAACATAACGGTAGATAATGTTCTTAGTAGGCAACATAATAATGTGTTCATCTTTACACAAGTGACATAATGAAGGTGTTGTTTTGACACTGATGATTTACTAGTGGCCAATGCAACAGGATACCATAACGTGTCAGAGAGGAAATTTTAAGAACAATACACATAAACAACCAGCAGAGGGAGACAGAGCTCACATAGTGGTAAAGTTTCATCTGTATTGATGATAGCCTATAGACCAGTGGTTCTCAACCTTTTTTTATTCAAGGCACCCCTACACACTGTTCGGAATTCCCGGGGCACCCCTAACTTCTCAAAAGTTGTATAAGAGTGTGTAATGAAGAAGATATGTATAAGAGTAGTTACTTTTACCTCCCAAATTCAGAATAACATAATGGAGCATAGCAAATATTAGTTATATATTGGGGATAAGTATAACAAAAAACTCCTATTGATTTAAATTGGGGTTTTTAACACTTGAATGCTAAACAGGTCTCCAAAGCATTGCAAAGCAATGCTTTGGAGACATCTTAGCATTGAAGGGGTTAAAAGCCCAGTTAAATTAACTGCAAGTTTGGTAATTTGTATTTGCCCCCAGTGCTGCAGTTGGTTTGCCCTAGATTAGATTTTTTCCAGTTTTTCTAGTATCAGAGCGAGTGAGACAGAGAGCAGGAGCAGTAATGACCAGTTCATTGTTACTTTTTTATTGATTCGTTTTTTTTAATACTACATTTCATAAGTCCATGTGGTTCATGATGAAGGGCACTATATGAGACAGACTGTGCCCCACTGATGTCCATGAGTGGCACATTGGTAACCCACTGACTCCATCTGTAATTGATATTCCAGAGGTGTACACTGGGGCATCAGATGAGCCACTCTGGTGTCCTCTGGCCCTCTAGAAAATGGTAAGGTGGGAGAGTAAATGTGTGCACTGGATGGGCTCATCTGATGCCTCAATGTACACCTCTTGGGCATTATAGGGGAACTGGGCTACTAATATGTTTTTTAAGGGCAACAGTGGGGCACAGTTAATATCGTTAATTGGCCATTTGAGTGAGAGGGAGACAAAGGGCAACTAAAAGAAGAGAGGAGTATTAAAATGTAAAACTATTCACCCTACCAGTTTAAAGCAGGATGTTTGCTGTCTGTGGTCTTCTTGTAGCTGCAGCTGTTGAGCAGAAACCACACTGTCCCCCGATGCTGTGTATGTCACTCTGTCTCTGACGACAGGGACTTGCCACCAGTACAAAAAAGAGGTGGGAATGTGATAAGCAATCACAGCTGTCCCGCCTCCATCCAACAGCCCAATCAGGATGCGCCTCCAGCAATGGGCTGTCTTCCTTGCCGGTTTCTACCCTACACAGTTGCCTCGATGGACGCACCGTTGATTCAAAGCATTGGCGGTGCTTCAACATAAAATGCTGCACCCTAACTACATCTGCAATAGCGAGGTGTAGTTAACGCTATTAGGGCTGCAACTAACGATTATTTTGATAATCGATTAGTTGGCCGATTAATCGGATAAAAAACCCAATATGCTAATTTTTCATTATTTAAAATGATTTAATGAACAAACTGAGTGTTAAAAACAAACAGCAGAATAAAAAACTTTACACATTTAACATGCGTCATTGTTATTATTTTACTATGGGGTCTATGCACCTCTCTTTCTCCCCCCTTGTACTTCTTTCTCCCCCCTTGTGCCTCTCTTTCTCCCCCATGTACTCCTTTCTCCCCCATGTACTTTTCTCTCCCTTGTGCCTCTCTTTCTTCCACTTGTGCCTCTCTTTCTCCCCCATGTACTTCTTTCTCCCCCTTGTGCCTCTCTTTCACCCCCATGTACTTCTTTCTCCCCCTTGTGCCTCTCTTTCTCCCCCATGTACTTCTTTCTCCCACTTGTGCCTCTCTTTCTCCCCCATGTACTTCTTTCTCTCCCTTGTGCCTCTCTTTCTCCCACTTGTGCCTCTTTCTCCCCCTTGTTCTTCTTTCTCTCCCTTGTACTTCTTTCTACCCCATGTGCCTCTTTCTCCCCCTTGTACTTCTCTCTCCCCCTTGCACCTCTCTTTCACCCCCATGTACTTCTTTCTCCCCCTTGTGCCTCTCTTTCACCCCCATGTACTTCTTTCTCCCACTTGTGCCTCTCTTTCTCCCCCATGTACTTCTTTCTCTCCCTTGTACTTCTTTCTACCCCATGTGCCTCTTTCTCCCCCTTGTACTTCTCTCTCCCCCTTGCACCTCTCTTTCTCCCCCATGTACTTGCTCCCCCTTGTGCATCTCTTTCTCCCTCGTGTACTTTCTCCCCCATGTGTCTCTTTCTCCCCCCTTGCACCTCTCTTTCTCCCCTTTGTACCTCTCTTCCTCTAGACTGTCGCTGTCCTTGTCACTGCTGCACTTGCTGCCGGTCACCTGTGGCTGGCTGTCTCTGAGTTCCCTCCTGCCCGCCCGCATCATCACGCACCCCTGCGGGCAGTGATGACATACAGACAGAGAAGAGGAAGAGGGCAGAGGCACCGGAAGAGAAGCACTTGCTGCCAGCAGACTGATGATCGTTACTGTCTGGCTGCAAGCGCTTCTCTTCCGGCGCCTCTACCCTCTTCCTCTTCTCTGTCTGTATGTCATCACGGCCCGCAGCCCTAAATGCTATACATTCCGCGGCACCCCTAGAAGGTGTCCGCGGCACACCAAAGTGCCGCGGCACACCGGTAGAGAAACACTGCTATAGACCAACATCCCTAGTCACTTTATCAACACAATTTGAATTATTATTATTATTATTATTAGTATTATTATTATTATTATGTCAGCTTGCAGTCGGAATCAGGAATTCACATTTTAATACGCACACCAGTCAGCTCATGCACTGCCAGAACTGTCATGTCTACCTCCATGTACATGACACCCAGGACTGATTGAACATGTTGCTTCTTGAACAAAGGCAAATTCATCTGGGCCATTAGGATTCTCCAGCCTTAATGGGTGTTATTATTAGGTGGTGTAAGTTCTCCATTAAATGTTCGCTTCACTGCTAAATGGCATCCAGGACTGACTGACCATGCGATCCAGGGGTGGTGTGCTCTAGAGGACCACTGCACTTTTTTTTCACCAGTGCATTCTGGGATGGCAGAGCGGCATGCAGCAATCACAGAATTCCATAGCGTGCCATCTGAACAGCCATAATGGTGCTAGCATGTCATCTGGCATTATGGGGTTAAATATGTGATTTCTTAAAGGCACAAGAGTAACATTCATAGTACCATTAGGATTTACTTGCAATAGTAACGTGTGTGTGTGTGTGTGGGGGGTTCAGCTATATTCATCAAACGGTTCAAAAATTATACACATTCAAACATCTGTGCGCCTGAGCTGTCAGTCCCAGCCTGCTCTAAGAGGCGTTACTAGGAGCCGTTCAGCACCAAAAGGGGCTGACCGCGCAGGCGCACAGACGTCACTATGGAAAGATGTCTGCGTTGTTTCCTGGCTGTCAGTCCGGAAGCAGTGTATAATTCTCAATAACCAGGAAATAATTCTGGCGACTAGCGCTACTGAGCAGCTAATCGCCAGATGAGTAATTATTTGGGTCGAAGTTTAACAGGGGTTGTAGTTCTGCTTTAAATATGCCTTTTAGATAACACCTGTAACAAAGATTCTCTGCAAAGCAGTACCCAGGGGAAGTTAAAAAAACAGAAACGTAATTCTGTTGATAAAACTGGGAATACAAAGACTAAAAACAGACAGGAGACAAACCACCTCACATAATCCTTATTATGCTTTTTGGGCCTCATGGGTCCTTCATCATAGGCAAGGTCCAAAGCATGTAAATGATAACGTAAACTGATTTGACTCCTGCCTATTTTTTGTCTGTCTATATATTCCCAGTTTTTATCAAAGTATAGTTTAAAGTTTTCGTTCTTTACTTCACCTTGATACTTTGTTGCAGAAAATCTTTGTTCCTGTTTCTGTTCAACTCCAGTTCTATTGTGGAGGAGTCTGGGAGAAGACGGTTTAGGTGTTTTGTGAAGAACACAACTGGGTGAGTAAAGTTACCATTAGGCTTGTGCGATTCGGTTCGTCCACATTTGGATTTCAGATGAATAAGGGTGATTCAGAGCCATTCGGACATGGCGAAAATCTTAGAGCCATTCGTTTTTAGAAACCGAATCCAAAACATAACTGGGCAGAATTTCGTTTCAATGTTCGGATATTCGGATGATGTTCTCCCTGCGCGCGCGCTGCTTTCCCTCCCTTTCTAGTCCAATTAGCTTCTTCATTTCATGATGTCTCTAGTCCAAGCAACTAGCTTCTTCGTTTCATGATGGGGGATGGACTAATGACATCACAGACACCCAGACAGCTCCTGCATTTCCTGTTAGTGCTTACTGAGTTATAGGAGCTGGGAGAGAGAAGAAGCAGATAGAGAGATAAATAGAGTGACTGTCCAGTTGTTGTGTAGGCAGGCAGATAGGCATAGGCAGCCAGCATTAGTGCCAGTTAGTGCCGCTGCAAGGGAGAGTCACCTTTGTTCCTGTGTAAAATATGAAAATTTAAATTAGGACTTTGAATAATTTGCAGACTGACAAACACAATATCACAGTTGTGTAGGGACTGGGAGGCCTACTAGCTTACTGCCACAGCAAGGGAGAATCCTCAGTGTTCCAGTGTTTAATTTTAAAATTCAACTTCGGAGTTTGAATAATTTGCAGTGGCCATCTCACAGTTGTGTAGGGACTGGGATGCCTACTATCTTACTGCCACCGCAAGGTAGAATCCTCAGTGTTCCAGTATTACATTTAAAAATTCAACTTAGGAGCGTGTTTGAGTAATTTACAGTGACCATCTCACAGCCGCAAGAGAGAATCCTCAGTGTTCCAGTGTTACATTTTAAAATTCAATTTAGGAATTTGTTTGAATAATTTGCAGAGTAACACAATCTCACAGTTGTGTAGGGACTGGGAGGCCTACTGCCACTGCAAGGGAGAATCCTCAGTGTTCCACTGTTAAATTTAAAAATTAAACATAGGAGTGTGTTTGAATAATTTGCAGAGTGACACAGCCAGTCTGATTGTAGACGTGTGGCCGGGTTGTAAGATTGCCAAATGTTTATAGTATACTACCTACCTATCTGTAATGGATTTGAGTCCTAGTGAACAACCTGATGTTCCTCGCCCTGGTACCAGCTGCAGTGACCCAGCAACCACCAGCACCACCACAGTGATGTTGCTTTCAAGCAGAGCTAGCAGCAGCAGGCGGGGAAAGAAGAGTATTAGTACTAGTCACACTCAGCAGCAGAATGCAAAACAAAAAAAATAAAAATAAGAAGGGAACTGCAGGTCGTTCTACCTCTACTAGTAGGGTAGAGAGGTCCAGGTCCCCCTCTAAGACCACGAAGCAGCTGTCCCCTGTGTCTCGTCAGCTGTTTGTTGATGATCCCCCCAGAACCACCTGCACAATGAGTGCCACTGGCATTTTAGTCACCACCTCCATTACAGCCAGTTGTATAAACCTGGGGACACCTAGCATTGGTAACAGTACTGGTCGGACACTGCAGGCAGTATCACCGCAGGATTTTTATAGCAAATGTCCGTGTAAGCAGCCCAAACGGAAATTATTGCAATATTTTGATAACATTTTTCCTGCCACCACTGTCACTGCCACTGAGAGCATATCTACTCCAGAAAATGTTATTGAGGGAGATAGTTTACTATTTCCCGGTAGTCACCAGGCAGAAGAGGGAATTGAGCAGGTTTCCACAAAATCTGCTGATGATGATTATGTTTCTTCCTTTCAAAATCTACAAGAGTTAGAAGAAGAATCTGAGGGATCAAAGTCTCCTAAGCTTGATTTGTCCCCTGAGCTTCCAGAGTCATCAGTCACTCCAAAGCATGGGACCATTTTGTGGCACGTGGTGATGGCCGGCTAGCAAAATGTACATTTTGTGGCAGGGAAGTCAGCCGTGGGCGGGTGTTGGGTCATTTGACCACCACTGGGATGAACCAACACCTGAACAACTACCACAAGTCGGTGTTGATAAGTGCAGAAGGTAGCAGTACTAGTACTGCATATACCAGTGTCACACCCACCACCAGTAGGCAGCAGAAGAAAGGGCAGTGGAATCATGCCACATCTGGTCCTAGAAAGAGCAGCAGACAGTCACAGCACATCCCAAAATCAATACAGACCACAATGGAAGATTTTGGTGGGTTTCATTTCAAGGGGATGTGCAGACTGCAGGCCAAGAAAATCACATGTCTCATTGCACAGCTCATAGCCGTTGGGGGTGCTACTTTTAATTTGGTGGACAGGGAACCCTTACAGCAACTTATGGAGGCTGTTGCACCCAGATATAAAATTCCATCTCGCATCACATTTAGTAGAACAATACTGCCCTCACTGTACCGGTCATGTGCTGGGCTATTGAAGAACCTGCTAGGAAACACTGGCGCCAGTCAGTGCACTTTACCACTGACTTATGGAGTGCTCCGAGTAGCCAGCATGGCTTCCTGTCATTGATGGCGCATTGGTGGAAGCCCAATGTGTTGCAAGACACACCGATAACAACAAGTTCGGGTGTAGTAGCCAAGCAGGCAGGGTACCTCTCTTTCCTCCTCCATGCTGAGGTAATGGATCAGCAGCACATCTCAGATAACATTCGCAAAGCACTGCAGAACATGGTGGCGCAATTGCTAGGGGAGCAGGCAGGCACACAGGTGCAAATGGGGTTTGTGGTTACTGATGGTGCAGCTAACATGATCAAGGCTCTCCGGGATGGCAGATTTGTGGGTGTGCGCTGCTCAGCGCATGTTCTGCATCTAGTAGTGAAGGCTGCTCTCAAGAATGGCAGTAAAGCTAGAAGGTTGTCAGCACTTCTGGATTCATGCTGACAAATTGCTGGTCACTTCCATCGGAGTGTCACAGATAGACAGCTCCTCAGGGAGGAACAGAAAAAGGCAGACCTCCCAGAACACCGCCTAAAACAAGATGTTGGGACCAGGTGAACTCCACCTTAGATATGCTAGAGCGTATCCTGGAGCAGAAAAAAAGACCATTCATGCAATGTCATTTCACCATTTCATTTGCCGTAACAGAACACTGGGCAGGGCTGACTGGGCCCTGACAGAACAGGTAGTGACAGTTCTTACGCCTTTCCATGCTTTGATGGAAATTTTCAGCAAAGAGAACGCTAGCCTGGCAGAAGTTATTCCCCTCTTCACGCACCTCTCCTTAAAATTGGACGATTTCCTTGCCCATAGGGAACACTTGCCTGGTGCTGATGGTAATATACTTCCCGATGTTGCTGCCCTTCTAACGAGGCTGAAGTAGGAACTGACTTGGCGCATGGAAGAGCTCATGGACAATTGTCCCCAGTTAATGCTTTCCACAGTGTACAATCCACAAATCAAAGGCAAGATGGCACGTACTTCCAATGCACTCACTGCCTGGAGGGAACAATTGATAGTGAGGCTGCGTGAGAGGCAAAGGAAAAACAGAATGCAGTAATATGAGGCAGGAGAAGATTCCGCAGATGAGCTGGAGGAGTGTGGTGGTCTTCCAGGACCTATCAGTAGCAGCTCCAGTAGCATGTCATCTTATTCCAGTGGAGCAGCTGCTGCTTTTTATGCTGAGTCAATGGACAGATTATGCTTCGGGCAAAACAAACAGCTCCTCATCAGTAGAAAAAGTGCTGAGTTTGAGGTTAAGGCTTACCTTGCGGAACCTTCTTTGCCCCCAAGTACAGATCCGTGACTTTTAGGGATAACAAGAGGGCTGTGTAGCCTACTTTGTCCCTGATAGCCCAGGAGTTGCTTTCTTGCCCCCCAACCACTGTCCAGAGTGAGCGGGTATTTTCGGTAACTGGAAATATACTTAGCCCCCAGTGCTCTCAATTGGCCCCCTGCTCATGGAGCAAATTGCTTTTTTTAAAAGTCAACTTGCCAAAGCTGGGTTACCCTGCTCTCAGGTTCGATGCAGATTAGAAAAACAAAAAAGTCTTAATCTACAATCATCCATAGTATCATAAAAAGCTGAGCACTCCAGCTTACCCAGCTCTAGAACAGTGGTTGGTTGGGCAGAGGACACCCCCCTGACTTGGTGGGACTCAGGGAGGAATTTAAAGTCTACATTGTTGTCCCACTATATAGGTTATTCAGCCTGGCTCTGCGATGTCTATTTACTGAGTCCTGCCTGCTCCAGTGTTCTGCAGTTCTGGCTACATCTCATGTGTTGCAGTCATCCTGAGTCTGCCTCACACCAGTCATCCTCAGTTGCTGTATCCACCTACTGACTGAGTCCTGCCTGCTCCAGTGTTCTGCGGTTTGCTGCTGGCTATATCTCCAGTGTTGCTGTCATCCTGAGTCTGCCTCGCACCAGTCATCCCCAGTTGCTGTATCCACCTACTGACTGAGTCCTGCCTGCTCCAGTGTTCTGCAGTTCTGGCTACATCTCCAGTGTTGCGGTGTCAGGAAACTCCTGCCTGCTCCAGGCTTCCTCGGTTTTGTAGTCTAACTCTATTCTATCAAAAGTTGTATATTTATCTACTGAGTCCTGCCTGCTCCAGTGTTCTGTAGTTTGCTGCTGGCTACATCTAGAGTGTTGCTGTCATCCTGAGTCCGCCCTGCACCAGTCATCCTCAGTCTTCCTTCTTCCTTTGAATAGCTACATCCATGCTTCATTTACAGTACCATAAGGCTACAGCTCCACCTTACCCTGTCCCACCATCTTCATTTAGACCCGGGTAATGGTTCGACTTATTTTTATCTAATTTATTGTATTTTTAAAAGCATGGTGAATTCGGCTGAATAATTCGGATTCCATCTGAATTTCGTCCGAGTCGAACAGGACCAGTCCAATTTTCGGATCGACCGAATAAGAAAAAAAAAATTGTCCGAAATCAAATTTTACAAATTTTTTTTCTGTGCACAAGCCTAGTTTCCATACTCTGTCTATTGATATTTATATTATTACTCTATGTCAAATGCATGGGGTGCATGTGGATGAACCTGGAGTAGTATTTCTGCAATAATGTTAGATTACACCTACTGATAACAGACAATAGATTTCAACAGTCTGCAAGAGAAATTCTATAGGGAAAAGTCCTAACCATTATTTTGTAGTCTATTGTCTATCTATCCCCTTTAATCAATCTTACAAACTGACAAATAGGCATATAATTTGTATACTAGTTATAAGAGCAGAGTTGTTTGAATTTACTTAATTCAAGATTCAATAGCATGGCTCGTTTGATTTTTTAAAATATTCTAATAATATTCTTAGCAATTTCCATCACTGTTGATTGGTCATTGGCTACTTAATATGACAGAGGGACACAGGTCGCCCACCCCCTCCTGAGGCCTGCTCTCTATCTTACTTCCCATCAGTCAGGGATGGGAAAGCACTAACCATTTCCAGGCATTCAAGAATACCCATACTGTATGAGCCCCTTACCACTTCTATTACCATTTCTGTTGAGAGGCTGATCCAAGTATATACAACACTTTCTGCATGTGTTATTGTTCTATTATTTTTTTATTAAAAAAAAAAAATATATATATATATATATTATATATATATATATATATATATATATATATATATATATATACATACACACACACACACGCACACACACACACATCTCGACCTTTATTAAAGCCTTCAATATTCTTAACCCTTTGAGTGCCAAAGAGTTGTCCAATGCATTGCTCCACAATGACTCCCCCCCTGGAGTATTTCCTGATTATTTTTTTTATCACGCAGGACATGCACAATTACAGAAGACCTTCAATTAATTTACTGATTAACACTTTAAGGACCAATAGAGTATGCAATGCATTCCTTCATAATGCACTGCACTGCTCCCTGGTCCTTAAGGCATTAATGTCTATGGTTAGACAATTAAAATTATACCTTGTTCTTATATGAGTTATCCTTTTCTGGGGTGTGTGGTGGGTTGTGCCACAGTTCTCCTAAATTTCACACATTAAGTAGTCTATATTTGGTAAACTGTGATTTAAAAAAAAAAGTTACCCTTTGCAAATTATCATTCCAGACATATCTTCTAGTAGTGAGAAAAAAATCTTGTTTTTTTTCCTTTAATCCCCATTTAACAAGCAGATTTAACCCTTTGAGTGTCAGAGTCGTACACGTTGGTTACCCCTCTGGCACTCAAAGGGTTAAAAAGGGATGATATTTAATATATTTTAAGTACTGTTTGGAGTATCTATCTATCTGTAATATATATCTAAATAACATCTATATAGAACTATATGAACTATATCTGTAATTTCCTTTGTTATATTAGATAGATAGATAGATAGATAGATAGATAGATAGATAGATAGAAAGGTCTATAGATTCTATCTATATATTTGTAAGTATATAACATGTATATGACATATTCTATTTTATATATTTATAAGTAACAGTGAAACGGAAATTCACTTTTTTTCTTAAATCTGAGAGGAACATTACACACATTGTAGCATATCATGCTTGAAAATATACAGCATGTGGCTCTCCATTTGTTGGACGTCTTCTCCTGGGCTGCGGACATCTGAGGTTGTTTGAAGCTGTGTGAAGAGCCTGAGGTCGCCAAGTACCCAACTCCAAAGCACATCTAATGTTACAGCACAAAGCTAACGAAGGGGTTAACAGGGGTCCGTGTATTTCTCATCATTCACCTTCATTTCTCGGGTCCTCCAGGTAAGATACAAGCCCCGCCCCGCGGCACTCCTTTTCCCGACAGCCAGTCAGAACAAGGGTGTGTCAGATCTTGGCCAATCAGAGGCGAGGTGTGACTCGTCGCTTTAAACCCAGTGAGCGGGAGCTGCTGGTCAGTGAGTAGCAGAAGGGAGAGAGAGAGAGATGTGGAGCAGAGCCGGGACTGCACCATGCCATCCGGCCTGCACCTCAGCCTGGCTGCCCTGTGCCTGCACCTCCTAGCCGTCACCCTCCTGTTGCACACATCGGAAGCATATTTTGGGTCAGTCACTATGCCACTCTTCTCCCATTGTCTCTTGTATAAACCCTCTACATTTCAACTTCTACTTTCCTATTGTACACTCTCACCCCATCCCGGACCCCTCTGCCCCGGCTCCTGCTCCATCAAGCTTTCTCCCAGTTGCTGTGCTCCATTTTAATCGCTCTTCTCTCTAGATCTGTTATTAGTAACACTCATACAAATGCTATTCTACCCTGTTATTATTCCGTTCTGTAGATGATGTGTGTGTATTTCTATATCTATCAACTGTCTGTCTGTCTGTCTATCTATCTAACTATCTCATATCTATCTATCTATCTATCTATCTATCTATCTATCTATCTATCTATCTCATATCTATCTATCTATCTCATATCTATCTCATATCTATCTATCTATCTATCTATATATCTATCTATCTAATATCTATCTATCTATCTATCTATCTCATATCTATCTATCTATCTATATATCTATCTATCTATCTATCTATCTATCTATCTATCTATATATCTATCTATCTATCTAATATCTATCTATCTATCTATCTATCTATCTATCTATCTATCTGTGTGTGTATATATTATCATTACTATTAAACAATAACACACAATTATCAGAATATAATACTTTATTATTATTATTATTATCATCATTTTTATTATTTGAACATATTCTACAGCGCAGTATAATGTTTATGGACCTTGTTACTACATCACTGTTTTTCCAAATCCTTTCATTTTTCACTGTCTTTTAACCCTTTGAGTGATAGAAAAGTCTCTTAAACGAGACCTGAGATTAGAGACGAGATCTATCCGGTGTTTTATTAACCCTCTGCTCACTTCTTTCTAAATTCTATTCTAGTTCTTCCCCTTATATCTTTTATCTACCACTTCACAGCTTTTTCCTCTATATACTCAGCTGAATTTATACCTAAAACGACTTTTATACTCTCCTCCTTATCTACAGTCCTTCTCACTATCCCTTTTCTCTCTTATTCCATTGTCAGTACTTCCATTCCTTCTCTCATCCCACTCTTCCATTCCTTCTCTCATCCCATTCTTCCATTCCTTCTCTCATCCCATTCTTCCATTCCTTCTCTCATCCCATTCTTCCATTCCTTCTCTCATCCCACACTTCCAGTCCTTCTCTCATCCCATTCTTCCATTCCTTCTCTCATCCCACTCTTCCATTCCTTCTCTCATCCCACACTTCCAGTCCTTCTCTCATCCCATTCTTCCATTCCTTATATCATCCCATACTTTCATTCCTTCTCTCATCCCATACTTCCAGTCCTTCTCTCATCCCACTCTTCCATTCCTTCTCTCATCCCATACTTTCATTCCTTCTCTCATCCCATACTTCCAGTCCTTCTCTCATCCCATTCTTCCATTCCTTCTCTCATCCCATTCTTCCATTCCTTCTCTCATCCCACACTTCCAGTCCTTCTCTCATCCCATTCTTCCATTCCTTCTCTCATCCCATTCTTCCAGTCCTTCTCTCATCCCATACTTCCAGTCCTTCTCTCATCCCACACTTCCAGTCCTTCTCTCATCCCATTCTTCCATTCCTTCTCTCATCCCATACTTCCATTCCTTCTCTCATCCCATACTTCCATTCCTTCTATCATCCCGTACTTCCTTCCTTTCTCTCATCCCATTCTTCCATTCCTATTCTCATCCCATTCTCAGTACTTCCATTCCTTCTCCAGTCTGTTTCCACCTCTAATGTCTCTGACACCTCAGTTAGACTCCTGAAGCCTCTCTATCTCTACCTGGCTTTCTCACACTCTTTCACTAATTCTATCTTGTTCTCTGTTTCATTCCCTCTTCTCTCACTATCCATCTCGCTTTTTTTCTTTCTCCCTCACACACACTCATTCTATCCTGCTCTGTCTCCCACTGCCTGCCTCTCTCATTCTATATCTCTCTTATATAAATTCATTCCATTGTGCTTTCTCCTCTCTCTATACCTCTCATTCTATAGCTTTCTTTCTCTCTTATTGTCTCCAGTTCTATCTCTTCCTCATTCTATCTCTTTCTCACACACTCATTATTTCACTTCTATCTCTCTCATTCTCTCTCTCACACACTCACAAACTCATTTGTTTAATTTGCCCATTGCTTGTCATAATTAATCAATTTTGATGCATCGATCAAAAGAGGTAAAGAGATTACTTAAAAGAAAAAATATTTTCGGAGTTAAGAGATTATCTCCCCCTGAGACCTGGCTGCCCCATCTTTTTATCTATATCACAAGGCAAACCAGTGATTAACCTCTTGAATTCCAGAGAGGTATTGCAATGCGTTGGATACTCGGCTCTTCAAAGATCAATAGGCATAAATATACATTATAGAAAGACATGGAAAGTGTGTTTTTATGAAAAAAAAAAAAAATTCTAACTGCAATTTAATCTCGGTATATAACTGCATTAATTTAAAGCTTTTTATTTAGATATTTAATTTTGTTTAAAAACTATTTTATTGATGTGACTAACACATGTGATATAGTTATTATAATATTAATGTGTAACATATACATATTTGTTTAATTATGAAATAATTATCAAATGTTTTCTGTATGTAATAAATTATTACCTAAAACCATTTAGAGAGATTCTATGGCTAATGAATTAAAGAAACTGGATCAATCCAGGTACTACCAACATCCCCAGAGCCTACAAATGCACTAATAACAAACAAAATTAATATCTTGTAATACCTTTTTTATTGGACTAACAGAATTATGGATTGACAAGCTTTTGGGATGAACTCCCTTTCTCAAGTCTAAAGCATTTCTGAGCACAAGGACAATGTATTAACTCTATTAACTGTGAATTCTGTGTCCTTGTGCTCAGAAATGCTTTAGACTTGAGAAAGGGAGTTTATCTTGAAAGCTTGTCAATCCCAAATTCTGTTAGTCCAATAAAAAAGGTATTACAAGATATTAATTTTGTTTGTTATTTTACATCTGCATCACTGGACTAATACGGCTACGATCTTAACTCTACTACTATGATAGATAGATATAGATAGATATAAATGTGTCTATATATCTGTATATGTGTATATATATATATATATATATATATATATATATATATATATATATATATATATATATGTCTGTCTATCTATCTAAGTTTGTCCTGAAAACTGAATGTTAGTCCAGTAAAAAAAGTATTATTACATACTGCAAAGCTCATTACTTTGGTATATCAATAAAGTTTACCCTTTGCAGTCCAGATCAATGGACACCCCTCTGGTATGCAAATAGTTATAAAAAGACTTTTAGACTAAAGTAGTTTGGGATTACTACCTGCATCTTCTATAGATACGTTGGGAGCGTGCAGAGAATATATACTTGTTTTGCTTTTCGAAAATGGAAATTGTTCTTTAAAATAATAATGTATAAATGCAGTCTGTAAATGGTTCTAAGCATTCTAAGGAAACTAGTGTGTATGTGATGTCATGTTCCTGAATCTGATTTAAAAAAAAAAAAATTTATCCTGGACATGAAATGTGTTTTAGTATTAAAAATAATATATAGATATGTTGCTGAATTTTTACATGTTTTGCAGTTTTTTGTAAAGTCATTTTTAGGAGAACTTTTGTGCACGGTACAATTTTAACCCTTTGATTGCCAGAGGGGTACGCAACGCATTGCTTTGCAATGGGTTGCGTACCCCTCTGGCACTCAAAGGGTTAACTGTCAATAAAATGTAGATTTTCAGAGTAATATGGAAGCTGATGTACTTTGATGAAGTGGAGAAATTCTTTTGGGTGTTAAAGAGCCCTCTAGCCTTCAATGGGTTAAAAGTGCCATTTAAATGTAGGGGGATTTTTTTTTAGTTGTCCTCTATGGTACAGTTGGTTTGCTCCATAATTACATCAGCTCTTTGTAGTACATCAATCTGATTGGATCAGCCCATTAGGATCCTAGTAAAATTAACCCCTTTTGAAATGTGTTAACACTTTCAGAGCCAGAGGGGTGAGCAATGCCTTGCATACCCATCTGCGCTGAAAGGGTTAATAATATAGCAGTCTTTTCACTTTTTTGCAATGCAATGACAGGGTTAAGCCAGTTAAGGAGATCTTTGTTTTTTATGACTTCTTTTCTCACAACTATTTCACTTGAATTTCCTTTTCCTGTTTTCACACTCATCTTTCCTCTGTCTCTATTTCCATTCATCCCATGCCACGCAGATTGCCTTGTCTCTCCCTCTCTCAGCTGTGCACTGATCTGTATTAACTCCAAAGACCTTGAAAAGAAGATAACATATTTACATGTAGAAGACCACATAATAAACTGCAGGTGACTAGAGGAGGGCTTTTGTGAGGGACACGCACGTGCACACAGACACGCACCCACGTATAGAAATGCAATTCCAGACATGGACAGAAACACACACCCATACAAACACACACTGTGTGATGTGATACAATGTGGCACTCTCCCTGCAGCTCTGAGTGCTCTGTATGATGTAATACAATGTTACACTCTTCCTGCGCCACTGAATGCTCTGTGTGATGTAATACAATGTTACACTGTTCCTGCAGCACTGAATGCTCTGTGTGATGTAATACGTAACACTTTCCCTGCATCACCGAATCCTCTGTGTGATGTGATACAATGTTGTATTCTTCTTGCAGCCCTGAATAATCTGTGTGATGTAATACATTGTTACACTTTTCAAGCAGCATTGAATGCTCTGTGTGATGTGATACAGTGTTCCTCTCTTCCTGCAGCACTGAACTCTCCATGTGATATAATACTATGTTATACTCTGTGAGCAGCACTGAATGCTCTGTGTGATGTAATACAGTGTTATACTCTGTGCGCAGCACTGAATGCTCTGTGTGGTATAATACAATGTTATACTCTCCGTGCAGCAATGAATGCTCTGTGTGCTTTTCTTTTCAGTCCTGAGGGGAACTGCACTAAGGTGCGATAAAAAGGTGATAAAAAGATCACTTCTCCAGTGAGATAAACTCTCAAATCCCCAAGTTATTCTACAGTACCTAGTCTTTGTCATTGGAGGGGAGGCTCCAGTGCAAACATTTTGGGCCCCCTAACACAGAAAATATTTCCACAGAGGCATAACTAGAGTCTATTGGCTCCTGGAACAAATCATGCCCCTTGGAATTCTCAAGCTGAGATCTTAGTAAAAAGCTTCATAGAATAACACAGGAGTTGGAGAATATATTACCTTCAAAATGTTATCTGCTCTTTATCGCCTCTTTATCAGACCTTAGTGTATAACCCCCTGGATGACATGTCCTTGGACGCAATCACTACAGTTGGTAACAGGACCACTGGACCAAAAACCTCTGCTCAATGCACATGGTCATTTTCACCACTTAAGGACCAGAGAGGTGAGCAATGTATTGCACATATCTCTGGTCCTTAGCCCTTCAAGTGCAGAGGGGCACGCAACGCGTTGCTTTGCAAGGCGTTGCATACCCCTCTGTCACTCAAAGGGTTAATGGGTTAAGACGCCTCATGCACCCTGCTTGCTTGAGTTTGGAAAAAACTGCCATTGACTGTCATGTCCTCTACCATGGACGTGACGTCAAGGACAAAATAAAGATGCTATCTACTGAACAAAGGCACGGGGCAAAATCCATAAGGGCTATTAGGATTTTCTGGCCATAATATGGTAAGTGTTATTATGAAGTGTTAGTTCTCCTTTAACTTAAACCTCAGCCATTCGTGCAGCTAATTTTATGGTAACATAGTAAATTAGGTTGAAAAAATCCACAACTGCATCAGGTTCAACCTTCGCCTCATAATCCAGTAACATGAGAATTGTATAGCTTATCTGCTACCAAATAAGTTAGTCTTTATCAGACCTTGTCTACTAATATACAGTATAACCCTGTATGTTCCCTTTTGAAAGAGATGTATCTAATTGTCGCTTAAATGTATCTATTGTATTTGCCATAACCACCTCATTGGGCAAGAAATTCCATGATTTAACAGACGTTACTGTAAAAAATCCCTTCCTCTGCTGAAGTCTAAACCTCCTTTCCTCTAATCTCAAGGTGTGTCCCCTGGTCACCTGATCAGGTCTTGGAATAAATAGCTCACCGCAGAGATCCTTGTACTGACCTCTCAAATATTTGTACAATGTGATAGGATCTCCTCTTAGTCGTCTTTTCTCTAGAGTAAATAAACCAAGTTTGTCTAGTCGTTCCTCATATGTCAAGTCCTCCATTCCCTTAATTAATT
Organism: Rhinophrynus dorsalis; assembly: GCA_037306005.1. Lineage (NCBI taxonomy): Eukaryota > Metazoa > Chordata > Amphibia > Anura > Rhinophrynidae > Rhinophrynus > Rhinophrynus dorsalis. The sequence goes on from CM074727.1 coordinate 146,857,319, forward strand.
TTGTTGCTCTTCGCTGTTATAGGTATTAGTTGAAATAAAATAACTGTAAAGTGGTTGATAAGGCATCAGAATTGTCCTTGGCTTCATAGTCAGGTTTGCCATCATGATTGTTGCCTGTTAACCCTTTTTGGCTTGCACACCCCTCTGGGTCTCAAGGAATTAATTTATTTGACTACTAACATTGTTTCACAGCTCTGCACTCTGGGACGTAATTTATTATCATTGAAATATGGGCAGAAAAAGCTTGAAGTCAATAGATCCCTAATAAAAAAAATTCCAATAAGATGAAATGTCACAAGCTAAAGAAGTAGTAAACTCTTTTTTTATGAAAACCTATATGAGTAAAACAGGGGGAACTTGCACCTTGTCAATTGTTTTATTCAAGAGTTAAAACAGTTAAAAAATCAGGAGGAGAATTACAGAGAGATTACTTCCTGAAAGTTCTAACTGACAGCATGACTCAGCTGTTTCTATCATATTCTATGGATAATTGTTTGTCAGTGACTCATCTCTCCTAGAGAATGCAACAGAATAAGTAACTGCAATCTGACCACTAGAGGAAGCATTTAATGTAAAAAGAAAACAAGAGTTTAAATTGTAAAAACTCTGTAGCAGTGGGAGTACCTTTGTTTTATTCAACATGGAAAGCCCTGCAATCATTGCTTTTCATTTTAAATGTTTACTGCTCCTTTCATTCCCCTATAATGATTAATTCTAGATCACCCCTCTGATTGCATAATGATTAAGTCTAGATCGCCCCCTCTAATTGTATGTCTTTTTTTTTCAAGGCTGACTAGTAAGGAGTCTCTCTCTCACTACACCTCCATGTCTCCTGTGACCGACAACAGCCACAACAGACCCCACCTGAAACAGTGTGACCTGCTGCCACTCACTCGCAGACAGAGGAGACTGTGCCGGAAGGAGCCAGGACTGGCTGAGGCCTTGAAGGAAGCTGTACGTCTTGGCATTGTGGAGTGCCAATTTCAGCTGCGGAGTGAACGCTGGAACTGCAGCCTGCAAGGGAGGGGCAGCATCCTTAAGAAAGGTGAGAGCAGGGGGTTTTCTAGTTTCCTAAAACAGTTGCGTCTTGGACCCATCTAATGTTTATTTAGTGAAATACACAGCCCAACCTCACTATTACGTAAGGGCGATATGCATGGGAATACACAGTTACATACATGAGCTACAACGTGAAACTTGGGACTTTGCACATGGGACTTCAGGATTAAGTCCCCTCAGTCAGTACCCAGCAATACCCATTGTTTAGACAGGCCTTCAGACAGACCCAAGTCATCAAATATAACACATTGAAAAGGCAGTAAAATCTTATAATGAAACTAGTTACAAAGCCCGTATACATGGGCTGATCCGGAGCGGGGAGCTCCAGATGGCTGACAGCCTGTCTGTGCTCCCGGCTCCGGGGCAGCAGCGGAGGCGCTGGGTGACAGTTTGTCACCCAGCCACTTCCGCTGCTGCCCCGGAGCCGGGAGCACAGACAGGCTGTCAGCCTTCTGGAGCTTTCCTCTCCGGATCAGACCGTTCTGCGAGTCCCCACTGCGCATGTACGGTTATGTACAAAGTGAGCGACGCATTCTAGGCCTCTATGTTATAAGGATACATGTCATGGATAAAGACCAACTCTATTTAATTTGTGTGTTATCTAAAGTGGGACTTATCCACTGTACTGGGCTAAATTTGATTATCTCAGGTTTAGGTCTATGGGTTAGGTTTCAGAGTTTTAACTAGGGGTTACATTTAAGATTGTGTTATGGTTTACGGTTAGCGGTAGGTGTTAGGGTTGATGGTTGGAGTTCTTTGGGTTTAGGGTTTGGTTTATTTGTCAGGTTTTAGTGTTATGGGATAGATATTAGCATTGGACTATAGGATTACGGGCATTCGATTTCAGGGTTAGGTGTTAATATTTGGGTTTAGTTGTTTGTATTTAGTGGTAGGTGTTATGGTTTAGGGTTAGTTGTTTTTGTGGTAGTTGTTAGCGTTGAGGATTTGTGGGATTTAGGGTTAGGTTTAGCTGTCAGGTTATGGGATAGATATTAGCATTTGACTATAGGGTTAGGGGTATTAGGTTTTAGTGTTGTGTCAGTGCTTAGGATTAGTTGCTAGGCTTTAACCCCTTAACGGCCCTTGACAGTCATAGTACGTCAAGGGTCGATTTGACTTAACGACCGATGACGTACTATGACCGTCATCGAGTTCCAGGCTCCCCCCGCGGCTGCACACCGTTCGGGGAGTCCGGAACGCAATGGAGCAATAAAAAAATTTGCTCCGTGGTTGTTGAGTCGCGTCCGGATTCCCCAGTCGTTAAGGGGTTAATAGTAGGTGTTAGTGTTTAGGTGCAAATGTTTGGTGTTAGTGTTTAGGGGCAAATTTTTAGAAATTTGGACCAGGCAGAGTTGTCGCTATTTATGAAATTTACTGTAATTGCTTTTAATACAGAATCTCTCATTATTAGGAGAATCCGTGTTTTACACAACAGGAAAAGCCCATGAATTTATTTTTCAAACAAATGATTCTGTCTAGAGATATCTTCAACGCATTGCGAGTCAATGAGTTGCAGACATCTCCATCAGCCAAGGGGTCAAAAATGACCCTTATTGCTGATTCTCAATAAATATGTCATACAGTATATCCTGCATAGCTTGAACCTGTTCCTCTCCACTCCTTATAGGATTTAAAGAGACATCATTCCTGTACGCAATATCAGCCGCTTCCCTCACTCACTCTCTCGCCAAGGCCTGCAGTGGAGGGCGAATGGAGCGTTGCACATGTGATGACTCTCCGGGGCTGGAGAGCCAGCGTGCCTGGCAGTGGGGAGTGTGTGGGGATAATCTCCGACACAGCACCCGCTTCCTACAGAACTTCTTGGGCCAGAGGAAAGGGGGCAGAGATACCAGGGCCAGGGTGGATCTGCATAACACTAATGCTGGCATCAAGGTGAGAGGCATGTGTGGGCTCCTGCTTTCTACCAACATCGGATCTTATGTATCGAAAGAAAAGAAGAGCAATTCTAGTTTAACCCTTTGAGTTCCAGAGAGGTGTCCAACGCATTGCATCTCAGTGCATCGGATATCTCTATGGCACTCGCCACCTGCACCATAGGGGAAAAATTTAATTTCTCTTTGACTTAAATTCTAGAGAGGTCACCAACACATTGCTTCGTGATGAGCTGGAAACATCACTAGCACTTAACCCTTTGAGTGCCAGAGGGTTAAGGCGTTAAATCCCCACTGAAATCAATTAGAACATTTAGAATTTGTATTTGTCCCCTGTTGTGCAGTTGGTTTGCTCCAGAACTGCTCTTTATTGCGGTTCCTATAGTGAGATGAAGTGGAGCAATTCTGGGGCAAGCCAACTTTACCATGGGGGACAAGTGGATATTTCCATTTATTTTAAAAGAGGCTATTACCCCCCCCCCCCCCATTTAACCCTTGCAAAACAATGCATCAGATACCTCTCTGGCAATCAAAGGGTTACATCAGTTTATGTTTTGAAAATATTTTTTTGTCCCCATGGCTCCAGAATTGCTCGTATTTTGTATTCTACATATACAGCCCAGAAGGGTTTGACCTCACCTATTTACTATCGCCTGCTTATAAATAATGCTTATTGCAGGGCTTGATAGGAACCACTGCAGTACCAGAGCAAGGGTGGGCAGTTTATGGCTGGTAAACTGAGGCTGATGGGAGTTGTAGTTTCCAACACTGGTAGAGCCACAAGAGATACGTTTCTCTCCTAAGTGTATATTCCCCCATGATTCTATTATATTTCAGTTCATGTTTAAAGGAGATTTAATACCTTCTAATAATAACCCTTCCACTTATCTTACTATGGCCAGAAAATCCTAACCCCTTAAGGACTATGTGACGTACTATTACCATCACGGTCCTTAAATACTTAAGGACCAATGAAGTCATAGTATGTCACATACTTTTTACTTACAGTGTTCCACCGGGGGTGCTGTAAGTAAAAACGGGGCCTAAAATTGACCGCTCCAAGACTGGTGCAATCTCCTTTAGGCCCCAGAGCGGCGCTCCGATACACGCAACAGGTCACATGTACCGGCACGTTGGCAAAGATCAAAGTGGTCCTTATGGGACGGAAACGTCCCAGGACCGCTGGTCCTTAAGGGGTGAATGGCCCCTATGTATTTTACCTTTTTTTTTTCCTTTGCTCAAGAGATAACATTGTTAACAATGCGATGCATACCCCTCTGGCACTCAAAGGGTTAATAATTGGACCTGGAGGTGGATGTGACAGCTACCGGCACTTGCAGGCAAAGTGCATAAACCTATGTAAAGGGGAACTTTCACCTCTAATACATTTTGTGTCATATGATTCATCTAGTAAAATGGTATGTGGATTGGCTTGTGTTTCCTTTGTACTTACATACTTTAGTAGATACTCGGTCTAAAATATAGACTTCACGCTGTCACATCCGCATTCTGCGGTACAGGGGGTAATGTCGGCACAGCAGCACAGGACTTTCCAGACCTCCAATTCTCCTTCCACCTCTCCCAGGGAGCGCGTTACCACTCCCCTTCGTACTAATGTGAATCACATCTATTGTAACAGCAAGCTCCGTTTGTCATTATACTGAGCCTCCTTCATCAATACGAAGGGAAGCGTGAACACGCTCCCTGGGAAAGAAGGGAGGAGAATTAGAGGTTTGGGAAGTCCTGCGCCACTGTTACCCCTGTGCCGCAGAATGTGAATGTGACCGCATGAAGTCTATATTTTAGACCAAGTATCCACTAAAGTATGTAAGTACAAAAAAAAATAAAAACACAAGCCAATCCACATACCATTTTACGAGATGAATCATATGAGACAAAGTTTATTAGAGGGGAAAGGTCTGCTTTAACCCTTTCAGGGCCAGAGAGATGTGCAGTGCTTTGGGAAGCAATGCGTGTACACCACTCTGGTCCTTAATCTGTTCAGTGCTGAAGGAAGTTATTGCTGCATATTAGTAAAGTGTCCCACCAGGGACCGTATGATGTTTCAATAACGTCTTGAACTTACAGAAACACTGAGCAATAGGAGAAGCTGGAATCCATCTTCCTGCTCATTAGCATTTGCTAGCCTTCAGGGTAGGGCTAGAGAGGGACTATGATAGATCACTTTATGCGATCTAGCACAGTGGTTCTCAACCCATGTCCTCAGGACACACTAACAGGCCAGGATTTGAGGAGTTCTTTGTTAGAGCACATATGAATTAATCAGTTTGAATGAGCCTCTGACCACCACACCTGTGTTCTAGAAGGGAAATGCCTAAGTCTTAGCCTGTTAGTGGACACTGAGGCATGGGTTGAGAACCACTAATCTAGCATAATTAGTACAAACAGAATAAAAAAACATTTTTTTATTAGGATTTCTCCTAATCCTTTGTAGTCCCGATTTCTCCTCAGGTCTAAAACTGTTAGGTGAGACCCTTGTAACATTTAATCAATTAGATGCAACCAGTAAGAACCTATATAACTAGATTTATAAGTGTCCAGGACAGAGGTGTTCTATCTATGGCTCAGTGAGACTTCTAAATGAGTGTTTCTCAGTGTTAGCCCTTGGGGGACACATAGAAACATAGAATTTGATGGCAGATAAGAACCATTCGGCCCATCTAGTCTCCCATTTTCCTACAGTAAAAACCTCAAACCTTATTTGGTCCTTGGTCTTTTCTTAAGTTAAAGACAGCCTTATGCCTATCCCATGCATGCTTAAATTCTGTCACTGTATTAACTTCTACCACTTCTGCTGGTAGGCTATTCGACTTATCTACTACCCTCTCAGTGAAATAAAACTTTCTTACATTACATCTAAACCTGTGTCCCTCTAGTTTTAGACTATGGCCTCTTGTCCCATTATTTTTACTACTTTGAAATATACTTCCCTCCTGCAAACAGTACATGTTTTCAGGTTATCCCTGCTTATCCGTATGTGAGTAATTAACAGCTCAGTTATACTGATTGATCCACCTATGTTTTATAAGGAATATCTTTAAAACAGGACCTGCTGGTGTTCCCGGAGAAACTGGAGCTAAGAATCTCTGATCTACATCATCTCACTGGCTATCACACCACATATTTATTTCACTTGGCTTAATTCCATCCCCCTCCTTCCCTGCTTCCTTTGTAGGACATTCTTCTTATGCCCCTGTGATGTCACCACATCACATGCTGCAGGTCCCAGTACTTCCGGGTCAGGTTGATGTCTTCTGATCTGGAAGTGCAAGGACCATCATTATGTGATGATAGCAGTTGTCAGACAGGGCATGGGATGGGATTAAGGCAGATCGTCAGTAAACATTCAGTCTGAAGATCAAAGAGGTGATTTCCATGGCTTATAGACCCATATTTATTTGTCCTAGCCACTTGTATATTTGTTTATACTTTGTTCAGGTTCTTCACATATCTATTACATATAAAGATCTCCCCCATTACCTTTGTACCCCTGATCTCCCCCCAGAGTCACAAGACAGGAAAATCAGAAAAACAAGGTGTCAGGAGAGATTCTTATTCCTCTGAGTGTCGAGGCACTGCTTCGAAATGAGTTCCGTGTTACATTGGCACTCAAAGGGTTAAATTACAAAGTAGATCTATAGGTGCCACAAGTATGAGGGCACATGCACGTGATCACTCATGTGATGCAGCTGGTTGCATAGTTCCTAAAACAATGTAAAGTATCCTTATTTTCATGCCTGGAGTGGTTGTGATCATGTAATTACAGACTGAGTATGGGGCAGTTTTGTGCTTCTGCTTCCCCTTTCTCACATGACCAACGACTATTTAATGTGGTGTTGTATTGTGTGTTTCTTAAAAAGTTCTGTATCTTTGAAGTGGTGGAAGCAAATAAAAAAAATAGTGTTTTTTTTTTTTGTGATAATGTCACATTCTGGAATCCTTTTTACAGTCCACTCTAAGGGTTAACCCCTTAAGGACTACATGACGTACTATGACCCTTAAGGACCGATGACGGTCATAGTACGTCACATACTTTATACTGACAGCGCTCCACCGGGAGCGCTGTAAGTAAAAATAGGGCCTAAAATTGACAAGTCCAAGACTGAAGCAAACTCTTTCAGGCCCCAAAGCGGCGCACTGGTACGCGCAACAGGTCACATGTACCGGCGTGTCGGCAAGGATCAAAGTGGTCCTTATGGGACGGAAATGTGCCAGGACCGCTGGTTCTTAAGGGGTTAAAAAGGAAGTGACCACTCATTTGATGTTTCAGAATATTTTGTTTCCAAAATGGTATTAAACATCTTATGTATATTAATAGATGAAGCTGTGGTGACCAGTTAATTGCAGGCATATTTGGTTAATAAAATGGAAAATCTTTTTGTGAACCTTGGGGACTGTGGTCAGTGCAGTTTAGGGGATTTCAGGCCGTATGTTCAAAAAAAAAGTGGAGGAGTTATGGGGCGACCAGTTTGTACTATAGGGAGGGCCTACAATTTCCCATTGCTTTAAATGGCATTTTTAAACCATTGAATGCTAGAGAGATTGCCAAAGTTTGAGACCTTTATAGCATTCAAAGGGTTGAAATCCCTGTTTAAACTGCAGCTGCCACACTCTCATCCATTCTTCTAATTTACCTAAATAATCTGTCATTTTGCTTATTCCCCCCAGGAATGTCTGCCCTGTTGCAGGTCTTTGCATACCTTACCTTTTGCAATATCACTAATCTTTATATATATAAAGCGCTAGCAGGGCCGGATTTACATCTCAGGAGCCTGTAGGCACAGAAATCTGAAGTGCCCCACCATTGGCCATCTCCACTGGACACCTCCACAATGCTCCTAATCTCCATATTGCCCCCATCAGCTCCATATTGCCCTCACATTGCCCACATCATCTCCATATTACCCTCACATTGCCTCCCCACCCCCAGTTTCCGTTTCCTACCTCCCTGGTGGTCCAGCGGCAGAAGGTCTTTGTCTTCTTCTGCACAGTCCTGTAGCTGCTGGAGCTCCTGCATGGTCTTCTCTTCAGTAATGCAGAGTGCTGGGAGATGATGTAATCTCCCTGCGCTCTGCATTACTAAAGAGTCGACGAGGGAGCTCAGCAGCTACAGGTCTGTGCCGGAGAAGGCACATACCTCACCATGATGTTGCGGCACCGGGAGGGGGAGGCAACAAAGGACAATCCCAATGACAGGCGCCCCTCTGTGGGCAGATGCCTACTCTGCCTAATTACAAATCCGGCCCTGAGTGCTAGCCTTTTAAGCTCCCTGTGTGTGTAACCGCCCATGCGCAGTAGAGACTGCCGGAACGATGTAGTCATGCGCAGTAGTAACTGGCTGAACGCGCTGATCCGGAGTGGGTAGCAGCCAAGGCCACCGGGTGGCACTTTAGCCCGTGTATACTGGCTTTCATACTAGTAAACATATTAAAAAGAACGGACCCCAGTACTGATCCCTGAGGCACCCCCACTAGTAACACGACCTTAGTCTGAACATTCTCCATACAGTTCCTTATAACGCTTGTCACCTTCCTATCCCTCTTAAAGTGATAGTAATACTTGAAAACATGTACATTTAATTAAATAGATAATTAAAAAATACATTAATTGCGCCGTTTTCGATCTCCCAAACTTTTATGGTTTGGGAGATATTTGTCTGCAAAGTCCCCCCCCTCCCCTTGTTCTGACGTCAGCTTTCAAACTTACAGATGGAGATCGCAGTCCATAGACCGTCCTGAGGCTTTTCAGCAGAGCTGTGATCATGGCTGTTACAAATAAATACTTCATTTGAACGGTCTACATCATGTCCTTGCAAACCAGGCTACACCTTGTAGACCGTTCAAATGAAGTATTTCTTTGTAACTACTGCAATCGCAGCTCTGCTGAAGAGCCGCAGGACGGTCTATGGACTGCGATCTCCGTCTGTAAGTTTGAAAGCTGAGGTCAGCACAAGGGGAGGGAGGGGGAACTTTGCAGACTGATATCTCCTAAACCATAAAGGTTTGGGAGATCGAAAACGGCACAATTAATGTATTTTTAAATTATCTATTTAATTAAATGTACATGTTTTCAAGTATCACTTTAAGCTATACCCTGTCACTGTATAATTTGGAAACACCAAGCACGTAGACCTTTTGTATCAATCCCCTTCACTTTCTATAGATTGTAAGCACTTGTGAGCAGGGCCCTCATCCCTTCTGTTTCCAATAACTTTTAATGTTGATTGTAAAATCCTTATATATTGTACCTCATTATACACTGATTTAATGTCTTGATAACTATTTTACAGTTCTATGGAGTCTGTTGGTACTTAATAAATTAATGATGATGATAATAATAATGACAACACATTTTTTATCAGGCTGTGAAGAGTGGCTTAAAAACTACATGTAAGTGTCACGGAGTGTCTGGTTCGTGTGCCGTCCGCACTTGTTGGAAACAGCTTTCTCCCTTCCATGAAACTGGCGCACTGATCAAGGCCAAGTACGACAATGCATTCAAGGTCTTGGGAGCAACAAATGAGGCAGTGGGGGGCCATGAGCCTTTGGGACACACATTAGCCGGCCGTTCCCCCCGCTCTAGTGATCTGCTGTATCTGGAAGACTCTCCTAGCTTCTGCCGGCCCAGCCGCTACTCTCCTGGAACCGCTGGAAGAACATGCACCCGGGAGACCACTTGTGACAGCCTGTGCTGTGGGAGAGGGTATAACACACAGAGCCGGATGGTCACCTTCTCTTGTCACTGCCAAGTGCATTGGTGCTGCCATGTGGAGTGCCAAAAGTGTGTACAGCAACAGGACACGTATACATGCAAACAGTGACAGCAAGGTGGGGGAGGTGGTGTTAGTCAAATCACTGAAATGGATCCAGGTCCTCTCCAAAGCTTCAGAGGACCCAATACTGGTGACCACTATTAAAGGAGAACTAACATCTTGTAATAATAACCCCACACTTACCTTTCTATGGCCAGAAAATTCCAATGGCCCTGTGAATTGTGCCTTGGTGTCTTTGTTTAAGAGATAACATCTTCAACCAGGGCTGGATGCTATGTCCCTGAAGGCGGACATGACAGATGACAGCAGGACTACAGGACCTCAATCTCTGCTCACTGCACATGAAAATCTGGGGTGTATAACACTGTGATTCTAAATGCATTCCACACCCCTCTGATCCAAAAAGGGTTAAGTAGGCTCATGCCCGCTCTGTCTCCTCCAGCTTGAAAAAATACCAGCAACTGTCATGTCTGCCTCCATTGACAAAATATCCATAACCGACTAACGATGGAATCTCTTGTATCAAGGAGAAAGAGCAGAATTCATAGAGGTTATTAGGGTTTTAAGTTCATAGTAAGGTAAGTGGTGTGGTTATCAGTAGGAGGTGTTTCTCCCATAACTGGAAACATGGACACAAGATACGACACAGCCGGTCAGTCCAGTCTTTCCTAACTGCTGAAAATCCCCAGGAGTAAAATCAGAGGGAGATATGCATCTCACTACAGATAAATATCACTTCCTTACTCTATTGTATGGTGTAATTAGCACAGGTGGATTTACATCTCAGGCACCCTTAGGCAAACTAGGCATCTTTAGCCATGCCTATGATCACACAACCCACTGTTTGCATGACCCAGCACCACCCTTACCCAGAAAATGTCCTTAGACTGGAACATACAAGACCAAAACAGTTCTTACTCTCTCAGTTGCTAGAGAGGTCTACAATGCGTTATAATAGAGAGGAAACCTCTCTGGCATCCAAGGGGTTAAAAATATGTGTATTAGAAAATATGCCATCCACCACAAACCAGAAGGCGGTGTCTGGTGAAGGGGCAGGAGGATTCAGAGGTGTGGCAGTGGTCAGCACAAGGGAGGCATCCCTCAAATTTTGCCTTCACATCTGCTTGATGAGATGTAAAGCTGTCAGAAGCAGATTCTGGTTCCTGGATCAGACGATGGCTCTTCAGCAGTGCAGACATAGTGATACCTACAAATAAATACTTCATCAGAACGGTCTACAACGTGTGCCTGGTTTGCAAGCACACGTTGTAGACCATTCCAATGAAGTATTTATTTTTAGGTATTGTTATGTCTGCACTGCTGAAGAGCCATCGTCTGATCCAGGAACCAGAATCTGTTGAAAGGGGAGGGAGCGGAGAACTTTATTTTCCTATATCTCTCAAACCATAACGGTTTGAGAGATACGAATAAGTGCAAGTACTCTCTTTAATTGTATCTACCATATAGTTAATACTTTTTTCCTGACACTACTATCTTTAAAGAGAGATGGAAGGCGCTAATAATGTTATGAACCCCATTCAGGCTATAGCTCAGTCCAGCACACCAAATGTGCTTGTTCCAATGGAGAGGGGACTTATGTTACATACACCTGATGACTGAGTGTTTTAACTTCTATAATATACCCAGTATCAATCACTTTTATAATATACCCAGTATCAGTCACTTTTATAATATACTCAGTTTCATCACTTTTATAATATACCCATTATCAGTCACTTTTATAATATACCCAGTATCAATCACTCCAACATCTCCTTTGGAACTTCAGGTATTTGGAGTACTGAACTGAGATAAAGCCTGAGCTGTGCAGGCTTCACTGTTAATCCCACCTGTGCTTCAGTCAGCATTTCCCATCCACTAGATCAGTGGTTCTCAACCCATGCCCTCAGTGGCTACTAACAGGCCAGGATTTGAGGATTCCCTTGTTAGAGCACAGGTGAGTTAATCAATATGAATGAGCTTCTGATCAACACACTTGTGTTCTAGCAGAGAAATACCTAAGTCCTGGCCTGTTAGTGGCCACTGAGGGCATGGGTTGAGAACCACTGCACTAGACCACTGCTGTCCAAGTTCAGTCTTCAAGGGCCACCAACAGGCCAGAATGTAAGAATTTGCCTGATTAAGCACAGGAGAGTTAAAGAGGAACTACCACCCCTTCTAAACTTGCCCCCAAATAATTACCCATCTGGCGAAAGGCTGCTCAACAGTGCTAATTGCCAGAATTATTATCTGGTTATTGAGAATTCCTACTGTTCCCGGACTGACAGCCAGGAAACAGCGCAGACATCTTTCCATAGTGACATCTGCATGCCTGCGCCATGTCAGACCCAGCCTGCTCTAGGAGGTGTTGCTACAAGCCGCACGGCACCAGAAGGGAATGACAGCGCAGGCGCGCAGACGTCACTATGGAATGATGTCTGCGCTGTTTTCTGGCTGTCAGTCCGGGGAACAGTAGGAATTCTCAATAACAAGGTAATAATTCTGGCGATTAGCGCTACTGAGAAGCTAGTTGCCAGATGCGTAATTATTTGGGGGCAAGTTTAGAAGGGGTGGTAGTTCCTCTTTAATCAGAGGTTCATTCATTTTGACTGCATTACCTGTGCTTAACCCCTTAATGACTAGTGAACTGGGGATTTGATTCCCCTTAAGAACCGATTTGATCTTCGTCGGCGAGCCGGCAAATGCAACTGATCACATGTCGGATCGCAGAACGGGGGTCAGATAGTGACCGCTACGGTCCCGTAAGAGCATTGTGAGCACAAAACACGTGACATGCCAGGACCATCATTGGTCCTTTAGGCAAGGACACCGGTGATGGTCCTGACACATCACCTGTCGTTAAGGGGTTAATCAGGGAAATCCTTAAATCCTGGCCTGTTGATGGCCCATAAGGACTGAACTTGGACAGCTCTGCATTAGGCAATGTGAGTGTAAGTGACACAGTCATTGAAGTGCATTACTTGTGGCACCTTGTGACTCTCTCCCTTTACATTTGTGCCATCTGAGTGGTGATGTGGGAGTAGATCAGCTGTTTTTAAGAATCCAGAAGAGCTGTGGAGGTTGTCACTAGAGTCTGTTTGCTGCGTTGTGGTAGCAATATTTAAATGTGTTCATACCTTGAAGTATATATTCTGTGTTCTCTGGATATTGATCTAGTTGCACCTCCTTTCTCTCTTTTCTATTTTGTAATTGGACATTTGTTCCTCCCGAACAGCTTGTCTTGAGTAATCAGCTTCATAACATACCATAGTGCAGGTATGGTCAAACAGAAGCTCTCAAGCTGTTGTTGGACTACAACTACCATCATCCTCAACTAGCTGTTGGCTGTCTGAGGATATGGGAATTTGTAGTCCAACAACAGCTGGAAGAATTTAGGTTTCCCATCCCTGCCTTCGTGAGAAGTGATACTAATCCCCAGTGAGATAAATTTCACCCTCCAATACAGTGATTCTCAAACTAACTCGAGAGCAAAGAGAAGTTCCACAGAACAAATGTAAGTTCTTATGCAGAATGCAAAGGATGAGCAGCTCTAAATAAACCAAGTGTAATGTGAGCAGGGGTGTCTCATTAAATGTGTCTCTTACCTTCTGCACATCTCTATGCCTCAAGGGATTCTAAACATTTAAATCAATGAAAACTGTGGGAACTGTTGCACCCCCATGGCGTAATTGGAATGCTTCAGAATTGCTCATCTTTTTCTCTCTGCATTAGGCCCTTAGGATAGGGGAACCAGACCTCACCTTTAACCAGGGACACATATGAATAATGCATACTGCAGGGCTGCTTCTACTTCAGTGCATTCCTGAAATATGCCTATTTCCTATGTGTCCCCTGTTAACCCTTTGAGTGCCAGAGGGGTACGCAACGCATTGCTTTGCAATGCGTTGTGTACTCCTCTGGCACTCAAAGGGTTAAAGGGAAGGTCTGGTCAGCATAGCTGGGAAGTCTCCAGATCTTCCCCGGAGATTCCGGTTTTTGTAGCTGATTACCAGGTCTACGGGAAAAGTGGACGATTTTCCGGTGGTGGGAAGTTTCTGATGAAACTTTGCCCACTTCTCTTCCTTCCCAGCATGTTCCTCCCACTTCCCATCTATTACTCTTCCTTCCCACCTTGTTCCTCCCACTTCCCACCTGCTTCTCCACCTTCCCACCCTTTTCCTCCCACTTCCCATCTATTACTCCTCCTTGCCACCCTTTTCCTCCCACTTCCCATCCACTTCTCCTCCTTCCCACCCTTTTCCTCCCACTTCCTGCCCACTTCTCCTCCTTCCTCACTCAATTCCTCCCACTTCCCATCCACTTCTCCTCCTTTGCACCCTGTTCCTCCCACTTCCCATCCACTTCTTCTTCTTCCCTCCCTGTTCCTCCCACTTCCTATCCACTTCTCCTCCTTCCCCACCAGTTCCTCCCACTACCTATCCACTTCTCCTCCTCCCCACCCTTTTCCTCCCACTTCCCATCTATTACTCCTCCTTGCCACCCTTTTCCTCCCACTTCCCATCCACTTCTCCTCCTTCCCACCCTTTTCCTCCCACTTCCTGCCCACTTCTCCTCCTTCCTCACTCAATTCCTCCCACTTCCCATCCACTTCTCCTCCTTTGCACCCTGTTCCTCCCACTTCCCATCCACTTCTTCTTCTTCCCTCCCTGTTCCTCCCACTTCCTATCCACTTCTCCTCCTTCCCCACCAGTTCCTCCCACTACCTATCCACTTCTCCTCCTCCCCACCCTTTTCCTCCCACTTCCCACCCACGTCTCCTCCTTCCAATCCTGTTCCTCCCACTTCTCCTCCTTCCCCACCCAGTTCCTCCCACTTTGCACCCACTTTGTGACACTGTTGTTAAGGTGCACCTCCCACCCTCAAGTAAGCCCCATGCCTTTTTGACTTGAATTGTGTCTTTTTTTATCCCCCAGCAGCATCACAGAAGCCCCCAGAATGCAAAGTTCACAGACATGCTGGTCACCCTACCTTAGGGCCTTATACAGAAAGAAAAAGATCTGGATCAAACCAACAGTACCACAGGGCACAAATTAAAATTTCTAATATTTTTAAATGGAACTTCAACCCCTTGTATGATAAAGAGGCCTCAAGTACATTGTACATCATCCTTATTATGTAAATCTCTTTGATGCTGGAAAGGAAAAGCACTGATTCAGAGACCTCTATACAATGCAAGGGTTAAATTATTTCATTTGAAACCAAAGGGTTCCACAGGAGCAGATACTTTGAGAGTCACTGCAGGAATGACTATAGCTCTATGAGTTTCTTTACTTTTGTATTTAGCCTTATGTCTGTCCCAAGCACTTTTCGGTTTGTTACCAACACTTCTGGGAAACTGTCCCTACTACTTTCAACTGTATATAGATCAAGGGTAGCCAACCCTGGTCCTCAAGAGCTACCAACCCGTGCATGTTTTCACTAGATCCCTGATTGACTTTTCCTGAAAACATGCACTGTTGGTAGCTCTTGAAGACCAACGATGGCTCCCCCTGATATAAATAAATCTATATTGTAAAATATATTGTAAAAATCCTTCCATCTCTAGAGTAGTCTGTGATTGGTTGCACGTTGTCCAATTAAGATCCTATGCTACCAACCAAGTATAAATGTAGGTGGGAAAGGGGGGCATTGCCTCACTTTACAGCTACACAATTTCCTTAAAGTGTTAGTAATGTCCAAAAATTTTTTTATAAGATTTGTAGAGACTAAAAAAAGATGACCATTGCCACAAACCCCATCTCTGAAACCTCTAAGGTTTGAGAGATATTAGCAATCAAAGTTCCCCCTTCCCTCCCCTTCTCTTGATGTCAGCTGTAATGCTGACAGAAGGGGATATGTGTCCGCGACACGATGAGGCTCTGCAGCAGAGACAAAATCCTGTTATTAGAAAAGAACTACTTCTTGAGAATGGTCTACAAAGTGTACTTGCAAACCAGGCACACTTTGTAGACCTTTCCAGTGAAGTAATTATTTTGTAATAACGGGATTTCAGGTCTGTTGCAGAGCCGCCGGCTGATCCCCGGTCTGGGATCTCCTGCTGTCATCTAGACGCTGACGTCAGAAGAAGGGGAGGGAGGGGGAACTTTATTTGCCAATATCTCTCAAACCATAGCGGTTTGAGAGATGGGGTTTGTGGCAATGATAATCTTTTTTTAGCCTCTACAAATCTTATAAACAATTTTTTGGACATTACTAACACTTTAAAGAAGACTTGTCACACTCTCGTCCTTAAGTGGTTAAAATTTGCTTGTAACATATTAGTAATTTAGCCATTTCCACTATGCCTTGTATAATACATTAACTTAAAGGGGATCTATCGCCCCAATAAAACTTTGTCTAAATAGTTTTCTTATATAGCGAATATGTTGAAAAGTGTATTAATTTAAAAACAAAACAAAACAAAAAAACGCTTGTTTGTCAAAATTCAACAAATAAACGCTGCCTTGCACCTATTTCCTGATAGACTGAGGTTGCCTGCTCTGTACCTGCAGTCCATCATGCTGCCTCTGCTCCCCTCCCTCTATCCAGTCTCCTCCAATGACAGAGGGTTTCTGCCTGTAAGCTGGAGCACTCTCATTGGCTAGATATCGATATCTATCAAATGAGAGCGCTCCAGCTTACACACTGAAATCCTCTGTCATTGGAGGGGACTGGATAGAGGGAAGGTAACAGAGGCAGCGCGACGGACTGAGGTTACAGAGCTGGTAACCGCAGCCTATCCGGAAATAGGTGCAGGGCAGAGTTTATTCATTGAATTTTGACAAACAAGCATTTTTTTGTTGTTGTTTTTTGTGTTTTATTTTAAATTAATACACTTTTTAACATATTCATTGTATAAGAAAACTATTCAGACAGAGTTGTATAGGGGTGATAGATCCCCGTTACATTTTAAGTGTCAGAGGGTGAACTGAAAGGGCTAACTCTTTGAGTGCCAGAGGGGTACATAATGCATTTGTGTACCCCTCTGGCACTCAAAGGGGTGTACAACTCATTGCAGAGCTACGTGTTGCACATTTCTTTGGCTCTCAAAGGGTTATGGTCACCTTTAAATGCAATACACTTCTAAGCAGCATGCATAAATACATTCGGTGCTGGGACATTGTAATGTGGTATAGCCCTTTAAGAACCTGAGGTATGTGTAGTGCATTGCTTTGCAATCTCCACTGCTACATAAGGGGTTAAACTTGCTCGTTTTATGCTAGTCCCATGTTCCTAGTACACAAATCCAGTTTTACTTGGTTTATTTTATGCCAGTTTGTGATGAATAACACATAGTTTACTAATGTTTGCTCTGTGTTTAATGCAGCACACAAATTTACATAGAAAACCAGAGGGCACAGATCTGTGATCAATGACCAGCTTTAGGAGACAGGATCTGTACAAGATCACATTAATCACATAACAAGAGATCAGTGGCCCTACATAGCTGCCTACATGTTTATTGTAAAAACAGTTTTAAGACAAAATTGTACCAATATATTTTTTTTACAAATGCCTGCTCTCTCTCTTTCTCTCTATACATATATATATATTTATCTATATCTATAGAGAGAGATTAGTATTTATGGTATTTTCTCACTTAAAATGGAAAAACATATTCTTCAGAATTTGTACTTATAACAAGATTACCCCCACTCAAGGACATCGGGGAGGGTGGCAAGAGGGCCACTTGCTTTCTCCCCTTCTCCCAGATAAACAGAGGGACTGGGAAGGCTGTCCTGGGAGCCATATTATGGCTTTGCCCTTCCCTGGAAAAACATCTGCAGATGCACTAAGTTGTGATACAGTAGAAATGACGTCTCCTGTGTGATAAACTCTCCAGTCCCTATGTTATTCTGTTGAACCTGTGCACTAATACAGGGCTGTCCAAGTTCAGTCCTCAAGGTTCCACCAACAGGCCAGGATGTAAGAATTTCCCTGATTAAGCACAGGTGAGCTAATCAGTGGATCATTCATTTTGACTGACTCACCTGTGCTCAACCCCTTAATGACCAGTGGTCCGGGCAGTTGATTCCCCTAAAGGACCACTTTGATTTTGTTCAACTGATCACATGTGCCGGCTCACCAAACAGGGGTCTGATAGTGACCATTCCGGTCTTGGAATTTCAGACCCCAGTAGTGCTCACAGCGTTCCCGCAGGAACACTGGGAGCACAAAACATGTGACGTGCCAGGAGAGTCAAGGCAAGGACACTGGTGATGGTCCTGACACATCACTGGTCGTTAAGGGGTTAATCAGGGAAATCCTTAAAGGGACAGTAATGTGCCATAAAAAATGTTTAGGGTTTTGTAGAGATTAAAAAAATAAGCTAAATGCCACAAATCCTATCTCTCAAACCACTATGGTTCCCCTTCTCCTGATGTCAGCTGTAAAGCCGAGAGAAGGAGATCTGTGTTGGCCGACACAAGGAGGCTCTTCAGCAGAGCCGCAATAGCGAGATTTAAAAAGAATTACTACTTTGGAACGGTCTAAAAAGTGTGCTTGCAAACCAGGCACACTTTGTAGACCTTTCCAAAGAAGTATTTCTTTTTAAATTGCACTATTGCGGCTCTGCTGAAGAGCCCTTTGTCAGTCCCCGGAATAGGAACTCAGGAGAAGACGAGGGAGAAGGGAATTTTAACAAAGGATATATCTCAAACCATAAAAGTATGAGAGATAAGATTTTTGGCTTTTAGCTTATTTTTGAATCTCTACAAAACTCTAAACATTTTTTATGGGACATTAATGTCCCTTTAAATCCTGGCCTGTTGATGGCTGAACTTGAACAGCCCTGCACTAAGATGTATCAAATGCGAGAGATCTTAGTGCATAGGCTCCATAGAATAACAGAGAAATTTGAGAAGTTATATCACTGGGGAAGTAATCTCTACTTTATCACCTCTTTATTGCACCTTTTCTGCATAACCCCCCACATCATCAGTCCTGCATGTCATGTCCATGAAGTTGGACATGATGGTTGCTGGCAGAACTGCTGACCCTCAGATTCCACCAACTAGAACTTTTAGGTTTATTTTTCAAGCAGAGTGCATGGACCACAGAAGATGACCATGTGTAGTAGGTGGAATGTGAGTTACAGTAGTCCTGCTATGACATGTCAGTTTCACCTCTATGGATGTAACTTTCAAGACTGACTCAAGTGGGGAGATGCACTAAGGCGTGATAAAGCGGAGATGACGTCTCCAGTGATAAACCTTCTCCAAATCGTATGTTATTCTATGGAGCCTATAAACTAAAATTTCTCCAGCTTTGGAGATCTTAGTGCGTTTGCTCTATAGAATAACAAAGGAAATGAAGTGATATCACTGTAGAACAGTGGTTCTCAGTCCATGCCTCAGTGGCCACTAACAGGCCAGGATATAGGAATTTCCCTGCTATGGTTACAGGTGTGTTGATCAGAGGCTCATTCATATTGATTAACGCACCTGTGCTCTAACATGGAAATCCTCAAATCCTGGCCTGTTAGTAACCACTGAGGGCAAGGGTTGAGAACCACTGCTGTAGAAGTCATCTCTGCTTTATCATTTCTTTATCACACCTTACCACATCTCCCCATAGATGTTATCTCCTGAAACAAGATGCAAGGGCAAAGTTCATAGGGGCCAATAGGATTTTCTGACAATAGTAAAGAAAATGGGAGGTGGTTATTAGATGGCTGTGTTCCCTTAATTAACCCCAAGGCTAATAGCAACATTGCCAGCACATTGAGAAGTAATTATTTGAAGATATCTAAGCAGATAAACTAGATCAGGGGTAGGCTACCTTTGGCTCTTCAGCTGTTAGCGATTACAACTTCCATCATGCCTTTAGTCGCCAACAGACGTAGAGCCAAAGGCTGTCTATACCAATATAGGTCAATCTAGGTCAAAGATCACAGATTCTACCTCACTTGTACAGCAGTTAGGGAAAAAACAAACAAAGGATATTTAAGTTATTTAAAGGTACACTAACACCTAGATGAAAAAAATTAAAGCCTACAATCTAGTTTTACATGTGCTCCAAGGGAGCAGACATAACTGCATTTTCAAGAGCTCCAGTGTTTCCATTGATTACACGGGATTGTCTGTAAATAGGCTGAGATAAAATAACAACCTTTCTTAATACAAGTGAAATGGGCACTAATCACAGTCAATCAACTGACCTAAACTCTTATTTCTCTATAGGAACAGCAGAAAAACATTAAATAAATGCTCTATGAACAGGACAATTTATACATGGGTTAAAAAGCAAGTGTAAAATGAACTTGTACGGAGTAACATATGAATATATAATTTTTACATATACTAGCTGTAAGCACCTGATATTTAAAGTTGTATCAACCTATTTCATTTTTTGGTGTAAGTGTTCCTTTAAAGTGGCACAATAGTCACAGCTTTAAACCACTTATTGCTCGCTGTACCATTTAGATGTATATAGTAATACAACGGTATATATATTTATATTTTTACCACTCTGTATATAGGAGATACTGCACTTCTGTTTATTTACCATTCAGTTATAACAAGTAAAAATTAAATTTTTGTATATATTTCTGAACTGACTCTTTCTTGTTGAATGAATAAATAACCCTTGATGCAATGACGGTTACTTGGCATCTTAGGAGAACATGCAAGCTTGCAACCTTCCCAAACCTTTCAGCACATTCTACAATAATAATACATTCATTTGATTAGAAGAATGAAATTATGTGAAAAATGAGAAAGCAACAGAGGGTCTGCTGCCCACCCTAATTCTGGAGCCCAGAGTGGTTGCATACAGTGCTGGGTTTACATTTTAGGTGCCTCTAGGTAAGCTGCTAATAACCTTTGCAATGCGTTGCGTACCCCTCTGGCACTCACAGGGTTAACTCCACTCATGAACACTCCCACTCCTCATAACCAAACCCATAACGCCACCTATTCCCTAACACAGAAAATATCCATAGCTTATAACATACAGGTACAAAACTCAAACACTCTGCATTGAATCAGCTCTTTGGCAATCTCCCCAGCAACCATGTAGTTAAGAGCTTGTTTTTAAAGGGATAGTAATACTTTGTTTTTATCTTTCTTTTATTTTGTAGGCATTAAAAAAACATGAAGAACGATATAAGTCTTATCTCTCAAACCTTTATGGTTTGAGAGATATTCACAAGCAAAGTTTCCCCTCCCGCCCCTTTTACCTAGTGTAAGTCATCTCTTCTCAGATGTGGAATGCAGTCCATAGACCAGACAGATAACAGCAGGGGACAATCTTCTTCCTATGAGAACAATGAAAACCTTGCTCCCCTTGACAAGTTTTTCAGGTTTTTCCCTTATCTTAAGTGAAGATTGTCCCTCTCTGCAGTCTACCTGGGCACCTCCCTTCTGCTCTGGCTGAGCAGTGTTACATCAGTAAAAGGGGCGGGAGGGGGATACTTTGTCATTGAATTACTCTGGAACTACAACTCTGACAGAATTGAAATAACACTCTCCAAAGTCCAAATACTATGATGATTAATTAGAGCTGCTTTTATTATGAAACATTACTATCCCTTTAAATACCTTGCTAGTATCCAAAGATCAGACATCATAAAGCAGCAGGTGTCCTATGCAGGGCCATTGGAATTGCTCTGGCCAACCCCACAATTCTGAGAGAGAGAGAGAGAGAGAGAGAGAGAGAGTGTGTGTGTGTGTGTGTGTGTGCGTGTGTGTGTGTGTGTGTGTGTGTGGTCATCATGGCTGACGTCCCATCCTTCAGAAATTAGGAACTTTAGGCCAGTGGTTCTCAATATTTTTCTTTACTCACGGTCCCCACACCCCCGATACCCACTCTTGAATTTTCAGGGCACACTAACAGTTTATAGGTTAGTTGTCAGGGATACAATGATGGATACAAATATATAGAGATACAGTTATTCTTACAGTGACAGAAACCAGCATATTGTTTATGAATTTAATATAATCATTTGGAACTCAAAATTCACATTTTTATCAAAGTCTTCATAGGAAAATGGTGACATGCTAATGCTGGTAGTCAGGGCACACTAAAGTGCCACAGCACTGTGGGTTAGAAGTACTGATCTAGGCAATTACCGTCTCTGTCAGGCTGGAAATCTGTCTCTGCCTGCCCAATTTCCCTTGAGCTTACCCCCTCACTAAGGCTGCACCAAAGAAATGAGAGGCAATTCAGTAACAAACCAACGTTACTGTATATATACAGTAAAATCTATACACTCAAATCTCCCATTGAGCTATTACCCCCATGAACAGTAGAGCAGTATCTATTATCCAAAGGACTACAATTCCCATTTAAATCAACTAGGATTTTTTTAGTTCAATGAAGAGGATGTACCAAGAAGAACCAGCGTTATTCTGGGACAAACCAATTATGCCCTGGGGACAACAAAAAATCCTAATAGATTTAAAGGAGGGTGGGGTTTAACCTCTTCAATGCTAGCGAGACCATAAGGGAGAAATTAAAATTATTTAAATTATTTAAATGGGGCTTTTAACTCCAGCCCTGTCACGTATCAAACCTTTTTCTCTCGTTGCTCTGTATCTATGGAATGCTCTACCATCCAACCTGCGCCACTGCACCTCTCTGGTAACCTTCAAATCTAACTTAAAGGGATAGTAATACCTAAAATGTAAAAAAAAATATGTTGTAGGGTTTATCCCCCTGAGTAAAACAAGAGTACTCCCACTGCTGAAAGATGTTTCATTCAAAAGTTATTAATTTTCAAAGTTGAATTTTTTAGGTGCAATATCACAGTGGCCTGAAATTGTAGAGTGGCGCTGTTGCTACACCATCCTATGGAGATTTATGGTCCTGAGACCAGAGCTGTCCATAGGATGGTGTAGCAACAGCGCCACTCTACAATTTCAGGCCACTGTGATATTGCACCTAAAAAATTCAACTTTGAAAATTAATAACTTTTGAATGAAACATCTTTCAGCAGTGGGAGTACTCTTGTTTTACTCAGGGGGATAAACCCTACAACATATTTTTTTTTACATTTTAGGTATTACTATCCCTTTAAAAATGCACCTCATGGATAAAATCTCAACATGCTAGAAGGCACTGATGTTGTACAATGAACACTCTTATAAATTATTTACTTTACTGATGTCCTCTATCATCATCAGAACTAGCACTGTATTCAGCACTTGACGCTTATGTACTCTGTATGTCTCCCATTACCACTTTAGAGTGTAAGCTTTCAGGCAGGGACCTCGCACCCAATGTTTCACTCTACAAAGCACCTGTAAACCTGTAGTGTTTAAACCGTTAAATTGCAAAGCGCTGTGTAAACTTGTGGCGCTATATAACTAAACATATTAATTCATTAATTCCTTGAAAGCTAGAGCATCTCTGGAATTCAATGGAATAAAAGTCCCATTAAGTCAATGGGGATTTGGGAAATTTTAATCATTCCCTATGGTGCAGTTAGTTTGTGCCAGGAATGCACTTCTGTAGCTTGTTGAATATCGCTCTACCTCCTTAGAATCAGGCAATTAATTTTGTTCCTAAAGGATATGTCCTTCTAGCTAGGATCATGATTACAACCCCCCAACACTCGCTCACATAGTCATATGGTACTGTTGGCTTGCTATGCCTATTGAGAAACTGTGTTCATTAAAAAGGGTGGTTCTCTTCTGAAGTTTCCAGTAACATCAGTCTGGACCTATCAGACTAATTCTCAAACAAATACATATTTTGAGACCGATTTATAAGGACTGAATATTTATATATGTGAATTTCTCAACTTTATCATTAGGACAATATAAGACATCATATAAGAGAGACTATTTTCTTTTAATTCATCTGGTTTTAATATATTCATAATAATGGTTCATTTAATTTGGTTTGTTCTTAACTATATAAGGTGTCTTAGACACCTATGTGAGTCACATCACTTGTTAGGGGTATTCCCACCTCATACCTCTAGGTATGTTATGTAGATGGAGACTTCATGAGTTGGTCAACGACTCCACTACAGTAGAGTCGAAGGTGGTCCCCAGGCAGAGTGATGTGGAGGCTGGTGTGATGGTGGTGCTATTAACAGAGAGGTTTATATTCAGGGTAAGGCTGGTTGGAGAGGGAGTTTAGTTTTAGAAGACAGGAAGACATTCGGGAAGACTCAGCAGAGAGGCAATTAGATACCCGGGACAGGAGGGAAGAGGAAAGGTCTGGGGAGGAAAGATAGATTTGGGTGTCATCAGTATAGAGATGATGGTGAAACCCAAAGGAGTTTAATACTTTGCAAAAGGAAGGGTTGGATTGAAAAGAGCAAAGGCCATGGACTGAACCTTGAGGTACTACAAAAGACAGTGGGAAGGGTGCAGAAGTGTAGCCAGAGTAGGCGACAGTGAAGGGGCGTTTGGAGAGGTATGATGAGAACCAAGTGAGGGCGGTGTCACAAAAGCTTAAGGAATGGAAAGCTTGGAAAAGGAGCGTGTGATCCACTATGTCAAAGGCAGCTGACAGGAGTAGTGGCCTTTTGACTTACCTGAGAGGAAGTCGTTGGCCATTTTAGTGAGGGCAGTCTCAGTGAAGTGATGAGGGAGGAATCCAGATTACAGGGGATCTAACAGGAAATAGGAGTAAGGAATTTTGAGAGTTGTTGTATCCAAGATGTTTGATGAGGTTGGAGGTGAATGACAGAATAGAAATGGGTCTGTAGTTTAAGAGTGAGTTTAGGTCCAGAGAGGATCTCTATAGGTTGGGTGTGGATAATGTATGCTTGAAAGTGGATGGGAAGGTGCTGGTTGTCAGAGAGGGGTTGAATAAGTGATTAAGGGTTGGAGTTAGTAGAGGAGAAACTTATTGAATGAGTTGAGATGGGAATGGGTCAAGAGGGCATGTGGTTAAGTGTGAGCAAGTAAGGAGAAGAGAAACCTCATTCTCTTTCACGGGTGAAAAGGAGTTAAGTGTGTATGTGGGAGAGGTGACAGGGCTAAGCTGGGTGGGTGGGGGTGGAAGTGATGAGATTTAATGTCTGAGATCTTGGGCAGAGAATTTAGTGGAGGGGGTTAATGTTGGTAGGTGAAGAAGAGATTTGAAGGTGGAGAAGAAGAGTTTGGGGTTAGAGGAAAGATTAGAAATTAGGGAGGAAAAATATGACTGGAAAGGGAGTGCAGAGCTATAAAAACTAAGTATGAATTTGTAGTGTACAAAGTCAGCTGAGAAGCACGATTTCTCCCAGTGCCTTTCTTCGATGTGTGAGCACCTTTGGATATATCATGGTTGTGTTTTATGCCAATGTTGATATGGGTTCTGTGGGGAACCGAAAGAGAACCCAAAAGGAACCAGCCCAGCCTGGAACTCAAATAGCTCTTTTATTCTCCAGGAGAACTAAAGGAAAATTATTTATTTGTAAGTACCAAAAATCCCCTTTTCTCTTTCATCCTGTGTAGAACATAAGATCCATGGAGATATACCAAAGATATCCTACCAAGATTCCAGCGAGGGAGAGGAAAAACCCTCAAAATACAGACCAATTCCAAAACAAAAGAACAAATATGATGAACATCAGCTGTCAGAGGACACCTACATACCAAAGTAACAGGAAACAAACAGATTACAGGTAATAAACATAAGAAGATACCTACATGGGCACAATGGCCTGTTGGACCTTCTGTCCAAAACTGGCCTCGGCCAAAGCCAGAACATTGACATGGGTTGAGCAAACATGCAGGGATGAACATGTCACCACCTTGCATGGATGATCCACAGAGCATATTCAAAAGATGAAGTTCCTGCTCCTGTCTGTTTCAAGAAGCTGGACAAAGAGAAAACAGAACAATTTCCTGGTTAATGTGAAACTCTGAAACAACTTTAGGGAGAAACCTAACAGGAGTTCTCAAAACCACCCTATCAGAATGAAAGATCAGAAAGAGTGGGTTAACAAGACAAGGCCTGAAGTTCGGTAACCCACCAAACAGACACAGTTACCAGCAGGAAAGGTGCCTTAAAAGTCAAGAACTGAATGGGAATATAAGAAAGAGGCGAAGCACTCTCTTGACCAAGTTCAAGTCCTCTGGATGAGTAGGATCCTGAAAGCACAGACATGAGCTACCCCTGCACAAATGTCTTCACAGACAGAAATAAGGTAATACACCTCTGAAAAAGTACAGATAAAGCAGAAATATAGACCGTAATAAAGCTAAGACTAAGTACTTTCTGAAGGCCACCCTGAAGAAAGGCAAAGATAACCAGAAGATGAAAAAGGTGTAGCCGCAACCCCTAGTCTTCATACAACTTGTAGAACAAGTGCCTAACCTATCCCCTGGATGACACAGGCTTGTTTTCATCATAGTAGCAATGACAGAATAAGAGAAACCTTTCTTCCTCAGGATGCTGACATCAAGAGCTAAGCCATCAAAGACAACTCCCCCCTCGGTTGACAAAGAGGTCAAGAAGAGGTCCAGAAATATTGGAAGCCACAAGAGCTCTGCAGTGGGTAGATTGAGAAGATCCAAGAACCAGGCCCAGTGAGGCCAGAATAGTGCGATCATAATTATATGAGCCCGCTCCATCCTGACTTTCCTCAGTACCCTGAGAATCAAAGGGAATAGAGGAAACACAAGAACAAGAGAGTCCCAGAATCTGAAGCAAAACAGGGGAACCTTGCTGCTCAACCAAAAGACCATTAGATGAAATGTCCCACAGGTGGACAATATATTGCAACAATATCTAGCTGAGCACCCACATCCCAATGTCTAGATGCTGATGACTGAGACCTTGGCTACCCCTGGAATCTGAACAACAGACAGAACTGGCATGTGAGCCTCTGCCAAAATGAGAATCATTTGAATTTCCAGCACACAGTGGCACTCCTGGTCCCTCCTTGCTGGCTGATGTAGGCCACTGCTGCTGCATTGGCAAACTGAATCCACATTGGCAAACCCTGGAGGGACTGAGACCAATCTATCAGAGTTATAAAAATTGCCTGGAGGTCCAGCACATTGATGGACAGACTTTCTGTCTTTGTCCAAAGGTTCTTAGCTGTCTAAGGGCCCAAGATGGCTCCCTAGCCTGCCACACTGACATCCGCCAAGATTATCACCCAATTCAGAAGGACCAACTGCTGTCCCAATGACAGATGAGATATCTGAAGCCACCAATGAAGATCTGACGTCATCAGGTCTGATAAGGATATGACATAGGGTAGATGACATTGCTGCTTAGACCAATTCTTTAGAATCTCCAGTTGCAGTTACTGAGTGTGAAAGTGGAAAAAGGGGACTGCCTCCAGGGCAAAGACCAGGTACCCCAGCACCTTCATGTACCCATACACCATTGCTGACAGGAGAAGTAAGGCCTGAGACATCTGCCAAGATAACAATTGAATCTTGTCCTCTGGTGGAAAGACCCATCTGCGAAAAATTTTGAATCACATCCTGATGGAAGAGGAGGACCTGAGCCAGAAGTGCCCTGATAAGACCTCTGACAGGTTAGCCATGGTTTTCTATGAATAAATCCTCAGGAGTAAAGCACAACTAAAACTCTTCCTCGTCAGTTTTCTCTCCCTCAATGGAGGAAGCCATTTCCAGGGGAAAATTATCCTCCACAAAATGACTAAAACATTTTTAAAGGGGGATGATAATTTTGGGCCTAAGACTCAAGGATTCTCTGGAAAGAGATAAAATATTACAGAAGATATCAAGTCTTTCACCCATGCAGGCTCTTGTTCAGTAGAAGAGGTGTCTGGGAATTGTGTAGCATTCAAGGGGGTTTAAATGTGCAGTTGGTTTGAGCTAAATTGCATCTCCTTGAGTATGGCCTGAAGTAGCAGCATGATTATTATTGACATCTAAAGAGAAGAGATGGGGGAGGAAAATGATGTGTTATTTTCAAACAGCTTTATCAGTATCATAAGAAAATATAAAATATACGTATTGTGTTCCAAGAGAATTTAAATATTTTCTTTGCTTTGCTTTTCCTGTGCAGACAGACAAAATTATGTAGATACGATTCCGTCAGCACTGGTGAAAATATTATCCAGTTGAGT
Organism: Rhinophrynus dorsalis; assembly: GCA_037306005.1. Classification (NCBI taxonomy): domain Eukaryota; kingdom Metazoa; phylum Chordata; class Amphibia; order Anura; family Rhinophrynidae; genus Rhinophrynus; species Rhinophrynus dorsalis. The sequence continues at coordinate 146,885,055 of CM074727.1, forward strand.
CAAAATTACAGGAACTGTATGGAAATGAATTAACCCCTTGAGTGATACAGAGGTATGCAGTGAATGGCAATAGCATAGTTAGCCCTTTGTCTGGCAGAGGGGTACCCAATAGATTGCAAAGCAATGAGCTAGATACCTGAATCCACTCTGTGGTCCTTAAAGTGTTAGTAATGTCTAAAAAAAAGTTTTTTGCATTTAGAAGAGCTTAAAAAGCTGAGCTACATGCAAAAAAACGTATCTCTCAAACCGCTATGGTTTAAGAGATACAGGCTTTTAAAGTTTGCTGTTTCCTACTGACAGCTGTAAAGCTGTCAACAGGAGATTCATGTAGGTCGACACGGAGGCTCTTGAGAAGTGCCGAGATCTCTTTGCACCACTGTGTCGACCGACACGAATCTCCTGCTGACAGCTTTACAGCTGTCAGTAGGAAACAGTGAACTTTAAACGCCTGTATCTCTTAAACCATAGCGGTTTGAGAGATACGTTTTTTTTGCATTTAGCTCAGCTTTTTAAGCTCTTCTAAATGCAAAAACCTTTTTTTTAGACATTACTAACACTTTAACTGCCGGTGGCGCAGTTGGTCATTAAGGGGTTCATGCTTTGTTTAACATTATGTACTATAGCAAGTGGTGTGACTTTACACTAAGGGAAAGGTGTAAGGGGCTTGCTTACCGACAGTAGAATGTGTGCTGATATGCACTAAAGAGCTCACATGCTGTAGCACATAACCTGGCATTCAGCCAGCCCCTGGCATAGATGGCTACCTCCAGTGGATCGGTGCAGAAGGATTCATACATTACTCCAATGCGTGGTAATAGTGGCTCAGCAGATAAAGAAATTAGCATAAAATGCCAGACTGTGCCCCATACAGAGGTTCATTTCTCAACTATTTATATTACAAACATATAGCTGTTCCGACAGATAGGCGTTTTTTAATGCTCTTTCAAATTAACTAAACTTATCTTACAATAACAGGTCTGTTGTAACTCTTTAAAGACCAGAGGGGTGGGCAAAGGGTTAATGAACCCTTTAATGGATGGCAAAGACGTCTCTAGCAATCATGGGTTTAAGCCTAATTTTTTTTTGTTTTTGGTGGTTTTCCACCTTAACATTGGAATGTAGATTATGTGTTGTAGGCTCCAAATGAACAAGTCCGTCACTGTAACATACTTTACATTCCTCTTTTGTGTGTGTTGATTTCATTTTATACCCTAATGCATTTTGAAAGGAAGCAAATGAGTGATCTTTGAACTCTGCTATTTTAACGTGATTGTAGAAAATCACTATTTCCCTCAAGATTAGTATTGTCTATGTATTGCAAATGGATGACACATAGCAGACGTGAGGCAATTTCTATATTGTCATGTCTGGCGGTGAAAAATAATACACCCTTTAGTGTAGGACATGATGCTTAGAAAGCTGGCATATTACATGTGAAAATGGTTGGGCACTCTATCAGTGAGTACTTTGTAACACCATTTTGGGCCAGTTAACAGTCTCTGTCTGGTCTTAAGATTATGTATAATACACACCCTTGTTTTCCCCCATTACACTAAAAAAATTTCATTTTGCTACTTTGATTCCCTCCCTCCCCAATTACCCTCACCTTTCTCACCCCCTGTTTAGTCCAATCCGGCAGTCTGTCAGGGTCATGGCGGGCAGCATGCTTGCATTTCCCGCTCACCTCCAGCATTTCCCTGTCAGGACCTCTTCTTTTAATCTAATTGTAATGTCTTGAGAAGACAGCAAAGTCCTCGCAGGGCAATACCATAGATCCAATGGACATAGCTATGCCCATTGGATCTATGGTATTGCCCTGCGAGGACCTTGCAGTCCTTGGAAGACATTTCCATTGGCTTATATGAAGAGGTCCTGACAGGGCAATGCTGGGAGTGGGCAGCAAATGCAAGCATGCTGCCCGCCATGACCCTGACAGGCTGCCGGACTGGACTACAGAGGCGGTGAGAAGGGTGAGGGTAATTGGGGAGGGAGGGAATCAGAGTGGCAAGATAAAACATTTTTTTCCCCTCATGTATAATACGCACCCCCAACTTCACATAAGGTGAAGAGGGGCAAAATTGTGCTTACGCGTACGCTTTTGTTTCTTGAAGTAGCTTATGGTTGATTTTGATGTATGTTTGGTATTATTGTCTTGTTCTAATATCCAGCCTATTTTCAGCTTCAGTTTCTTCACTTAATGTGGGATATTAGTTTCCAGGATTTGTTGATACTTAGTAGAATCCATTCTTACCTCTACCCACACACAATATTTCCTGTGTCACTGGCTGCCACATAACCATAAAGCATAACAGATCCAATCCCATGATTAACAGTTGACAAGATGTTCTTTTCTTCAAATGCTTTGTCCAAAAGCACATTTGGTGATTGTAGCCAAACAGTTGAATTTTAACTTCTTCAGACTGCATCACTTGGTTCCAGAATGCCTCTTCCTTATCTAAGTGTTGTGTTGCATATTTCAGACATTGAAATTTGTGAAGAGGTCACATGTAAGGTTTCCTTCTGATGACTCATCCATGCAGATCATATTTTTGTGAAAGCAACACTGCACAGTGGACTGGTGCACCACTACTTCTGTGGCAGCTAAACTTTCCTGTGGGTCCTTGCAGTGAAATGTGGGTTTTACTTTGCATTCTTGACCAGTCTATGAGCAGTTCTGCTGGAGATTTTTCTTGGTCTTACAGATCTTGTCTTGACTTCAATAGTTCCCCTTAACTTCCATTTCTTAATGACATTTTCGATAGTGGAATTTGCAAGAAGAAAGCATTAAGATATTTGTTTATACCCCTTCCATGCTTTGTAATAGTCAGTTATCTTTATTTTCTGATCCTTTGTCAACTGCTTATAGAAGTCCATGGTTGTTGAGTGTAAGCACAACACCCTGCGTGTTTCTAAGAGCAAAGTAATTTATCAAGCTCTGGAATGTTCATCACCTAACTTAGAGTAAGGTCTAACAAGAACTATCCAATTAATTATTTACTCAAAGAGCTGAGCTAAGAATGAGCAGTCATCCATTAAGACTAGATGAAAGGCACTTTTGACTAAAACAAAGGCATGGATTTTTTACATTAAGGGTGGTAAAGCTATGGAATTCTTTGCCTTGGGATGTTGTACTTGCAGATAATGTAATTGCTTTCAAAAAAGCAATGGATGCCTATCTAGCACAGAAGAATATTGAAAATTATGACATATGGCAGATAGGTTTTTGATCCAGGGAACTATCTACCATTTGGAGTCAGGAAGGAATATTTTTACCCACTTGGTGCTTAATTGGAAATGGCTTAAGGGGTGTTTTGCATGGGCTGGACTTGATGGACGCATGTCTTTTTTTTCAGCCTCATGAACTAATTTACTATGTAATTAAGTCAATAAGGTTGTGAGACCTTACAAAAATAATCCTAGTGGATCAACTGGAAGGGAGCCCAAACTTTTGCAGATGCCACATGTTCTGTTTTATTTTTTCAGTCTGGTAAATTCAGCAAACAAACAGTAACTGTGCATTACAATTTGCAGAAATATGTATGTTCACAGCAGTGGTTCTGTTCACTTCTTTTCACGTACAAAATCAACAAAACATGTAATTTGGCCAGAGATGCCCAAACTTTTGAAACACAACTGTATGGAGGAAGCTGTCAAGTGGCAATGGTTTATACGTGAAAGGGAATCAGAAGATTTCCTTGTGTATTAGCCATTTGCTGATTAAGAAATGGCTGGATATTGTCTGGCCATATTTTATTCATCAATGAGTGATGGTCAGATAAATCTCAAAATTCCAGTCTCCAACTTAAACTGGACGGATCCCATTCTAAACAATGAGGCGAACATACAAATACATATACTCTGTATGTTTTGGTGTGTGTGTGTGTGTGTGTGTTATTGGAATGGTCATGCTTTTATCGTATTTCCTGCTTCCCGTGCACAAATCAGGGAAATACAATGCCTCATTGAAGAATACCTTAAGGATATCCATCAAAATCTAGGCAAAGTGCTGGCAAAGAGCAGTGTATTTGAAAGCTGCTTTTACCATACTTTGAGGAATTCTATCATATCACCCTTCTCTCACCCAAGTTATATATTAAGGTTCACTGGGCCCTATTCAGGGCTGGATTCTATTGCAGGTGATAAATGTTAACACCTGTTTTATCAAAAATTTTCCCATTGAAGTCTATGGGGAAACCTGAAGATAAAATCAGTGATAAAATTAGCAGCTGTAATAGAATCCAGCCCTCAGGGAGCTACAGAGGTGCAATTCTGGAGCAAACCAACTGCATTGTGGCGGTAAGAATACCACTACAAAAAATGTCCATTGATTTAAATTAGGCTTTTAGGGTTTGATTCTATAACCAGCGCTAAAACAGGCGCTACATTAAAAACAAGCAAGGTGTATTCTGCAAACATGTGTTACACTGGTATACTACTGCAGAACCACAGTAAAACAAAACCGGTGTAGACAGCACATTTCTACGAACTAACAAAACTGGTGCTGTCTGCTTCTATTCAACTACCACCTAAAAAAATGCACAAAATGTCAAAGACCAAGGAAATAGGTGTACGTTTGATGACAGAAAGATCAAGTTTAGCGTTTGATGTGTTCCCCATTCCCCACATTATCGAAATCTGAAATCCCCCCTTTGACATATTAGCCCCCCCTTTTGAAATTCGAATGACAGTGCTTTTTTTCACCATTTTAATTCAACAAATATTTTTCAGATTCAACATTTTAACCCCCCCTTTAAAATTTGACTTACAGTGCTTCCATGACTTTCTTTCGCCATTTAAATTCAACATTGTTCTTCTCCAATTTTTTTACATACCCTCATTGTAGTTGTATTACATGACTAACCCTATTGGTACCAGAGAGCTAACAACGCATTGCAATGTGTTTGCTACCCCTCTGGTACTCAAAGGGTTGATAGACAAGGTATGCCGCTCCATACCTTGCCTGTATATGTGTAAGAAATGTTTTTTTTTGTTTTTTTTTAATTTTATGTTAAAAAAAGTTCAGACCTCAAGGGGGGCATCAGGACCCCCCCCCCCCCCGACACGCCCTGGCATTGATCCCCTATCCAGTAGGATAGATGATCAATGCAGATGACAATTGCCAGCATTTTTAATATAGCCCATATAACATGTGTCACATTTTTGCTAAATTTATTTTAAATTTATTGTTCAGACCTCGGTCCCCCTCCTGACACCCCTCAAACATGGATCAACTATCCAGAAGGATAGCTGATCCATGTGGCGACTTTTTAAATAACGCGCATTTAACTTATGTTTAACATAGGTTATATGCTCTTTGTTGTAATATATAATCATTTCAGACCTCAAGGGGGTCATCAGGACCCCTCCTGACACCCCCTAGCATGGATCACCTATCCTTCCATGCAGGCGACATATGTGGCTTTATGTAACCTATGTTTAACATAGGTTATATGCGCTATTTTAAAATATACATTGTACTCAGACCTTGAGGGGGGCGGCAGGACCCCTCCTGATATCCCCCCTAGCATGGATCACCTATCCAGAAGGATAGGTGATCCATGGGGCGACAAGGAAGGCATTTTCTGCCTTCCTTACTACTGGATTGGCTGTACAAGCCGCTTTAGTACAAGTGATTGATGTGAACCCTGTGTCACTGAGTGACTAAGAAAAACAACACTGACAAGTACAGATACAGTATAAGTACAGTAAAATCAATATCTTTATTGAAAATAAGAACAGAAAAGATACAATGAGTACTTCCCCAACCCTCACGGGACCAGGTGTGGAGACAGTGCACAAACACTTCCCCAACCCTCACTAGCCATATAAGGCCTAGCAAGTAGGTGGATAATCACTCTGGCAATTAACCATAGGCCTATAAGAATAGCGAATGCGCATAAGTGCGACACTCAGGAAGTGAAAGAAAATGTTGCCTGCATCTCCCAGCATCTCTCTTGGAGGGCAATCACGGGCACCGTGATACCCTGTTACCAGATTAATTCTTAGAAAGTGCAGTGCTGCGCTTTCATCAATGAATCAGTCACCCAATCTGACCCCAGTGACTGATTAGTTGATGAAAGAGCAGCGCTGTGCTTTCTAGGAATGAACCCGGTGACAAGGTTCACATCAGAAATGCCTTCCCTGTTACTTCATGGATCATCTATCCTTCTGGATTCATGCTAGGCGGGATATCAGGTGGGGTCCTGATGCCCCCTCGAGATCTGAATAGAATGCATATTTTAAAATAATGCATATAACCTATGTATGTTAAACACAGGTTATATGAGCTTAATAAAAAAGCTACATATTCGCCTGCATTGATCACCTATCCAGAAGGGATCACCTGCATTGATCACCTATCCAGAAGGATAGGTGATCAATGCTAGGGGGTGTCAGGAGGGGTCCTGATGCCCTCTCGAGGTCTGAACTTTTTTTAACATAAAATTGAAAAACAAAAACAAAAAATTTCTTACACATATGCAGCCCCATACCTTGCCTATTAACCCTTTGAGTACCAGAGGGGTAGCCAACACTTTGTAATGTGTTGCTAGCTCTCTGGTACTCATAGGGTTAATCATGCAGCGAGGTCACGTTGAAAAAAATCTGAGAAGAACAATGTTGAATTTAAATGGAGAAAGTCATGGGAGCATTATAAGTCGAATTTTAAAGGGGGGGGGTTAAAATGTCGAATGAGAATACTATTTGTCGAATTAAAATTATGAAAGAAAGCACTGTAATTCGAATTTCAATGGGGGGGGTTAATATGTCGATGGTGGGCACTCTATGTCGGATTTCTATGCTCTATACTGTGTTCTGCACTGCTTTTTCCGAACAATGGTTTTGAAACCGTTGTTGTAGCTCCTATGCCTCAACTCTGAGGCACAGGACTACCGACAGAAAATGTAACCGCAAAACAGGCGGTAATACTGAGCGTGGGCAATAGAATGCTACTTGCACGTTGTTATTACTTGTTTCCTATGGGCTTTTTTATTGACTGGAGGTGTGTATAATTACAGCTGATTTTCTTTTAATAGTATACTAAAACCTGACTCAAAAAAACACGCCTGTTTTTTTTTTTTTGTTTTTTTTTTGTGCGCTGGTTATACAATCAAGCCCTTAACCCTTTGAGTGCCAGAGGGGTACGCAACGCATTGCTTTGCAATGCGTTGAGTACCCCTCTGGCACTCAAAGGGTTAATGTCTTCAGTGCTAGAGAGGTCCCCCCACACATTGTTGCAGTCAAGGGGTTAAAAGCTCCATTTGCATCAATGGGTATTTTTATTTCAGCCATATGGCGCAGTTGATTTGCTTTAAGTCTATCCTGGTACGCTTTACAATTAAGACTCTGCCCATATTAGCGGCATCATAATTGGCAAGATTAGTACAGATCATATTGTAAACTGAGTGACATAGAAAATATAAATGGGTGGCAACCAAATAATTGAATTCATATGTTACATATATAAATCATAACAGGATCAATGGACCTCACTCAGGTTGGCTCCTTCTTGGCCTGTTTGGATATGATCTGTGCTGAAAAGGAGAGGAGAAACCTTCGACACACCACCTGTTGGGGACTACATCTCCTATGATCCCTGCCAGCCAGTGGTGGAATAAGTGTGTGTGGGTATGTGTATTTATCTTAATGTGTATGCGCCTGTGTTATTTGTAATTTTGAGTGTATGTGAGTGTTCCTTAGCTCCCAACTGTCCCATATTACATGGAACAGTCCCAGTTTTTGGGGCACAATCCCACCATCCTGTCTGAGCACAATAATGTCCTGGCCCCCCCCATGTCAGGAGATGGGGCCCCAATGTGGACATACAGTGCGGAATAACAGATTGTAAGCCTGCTTGACCAAGAGTAGTGAGTGCACATGCACAGTCAAAAGTAATTTTCCCGCATGTGCACTAAAACGTCATGACTGCCCACACATGCATACTAGTGAGTCACACCCTGTTGTACGACCTCCAGAGCATTGCTTCTGTGGAGAAGAACACATCCTGGTACCAAGAATCACTACATTTTAAAGATACTGCTGATCCAGTTTTTCTAATGTTTGTGTGGGGCAAGAGAAAGGGGAAATGTGGCATTGCAGGGGTAACACTGAACAGCCAATGAGCAATGAGAGAGGTGGACCAGCTACCTGGTCTCTTTCCCTCTCAACCAGTACATCAGTGCTGACCCAATCCTAGCAGCGCTGTTTGGGGTGAGGGTACGTTAATCCTTTGAAGGTCAGAGTGGCATCTACATTAGTGCAAGGCAATATGTTGGATACCCCACTGGCACTCAAAGTTTTAAGTACCAGGGTGAGTCTGTACCTCACAGGCGAAGAGGAACATGGTGCTCAGTATTGGAGAGGGGAGGAGGTGAGTGGGGCTGAGTACAGATAAATGGTGCATACACAAAGCTGCCAAGGAGGGAGTGGGTTTAATCAGCTGTGGAGGTAGAGGTTGATGAGTAGTAGAGGGACAAGTGGGTGAGCAGGGCTGAATAACTTGGGGAAAGCACATAACTCTTGCAGGGAATGGGTGAATGAATGTATCAGTATACCTCTCAAGTGTCCCTCTTTAGGAGGGACAGTCCCTCTTTGACCCAAATCCCTCTGTTCCTCTTTCCCACCCTGATGTCCCTCTGTGTAGTGTGTATATAGTTCTATCACATTGCTCCACAGTGTTTATATGGTCTATCACATATATTGGTCTATCACATTGCTCCACATCAATAAAACTCACATTAATGTTTGTTTAAACTTCAGTATATGAGTATTTCAATTAGTTTGTGTAATAAAATACTTTGGTCTTGTTCTAAATAATTTATTCATGAAATAACCTAAAAATTCTCCGTAATGCCCTGCCTACCAGCCACTCCGCCTATACCAAAAGTGTCTCTCTTTGGCCGTTTGAAATGTTGGGAGGTATGGACTGCTGTGTGTGTATGTATGTATGTGTGTGTGTTTACATCTGTATGCCTGTTTGTATGTGTTTCTGTGTATATATGTGGGTGTATGGATGTCTATGTGTGTGTCTCTGTGTATGTGTTTGTTTGTATGTATTTCTGTGTGTATATGTGTGGGTGTACGTATGTCTATTTGTGTGCATATCTATGTGTGTATGAGGGGTGGGTGTATTTATGTTTATATATATATGTGTGTGTGTGTGTGTGTGTGTGTGTGTGTGTGTGTGTGTGTGTGTGTGTGTGTGTTTGTGTGGGAATATGTATGTCTAAGTGTGTGTGTATGTGTTTGCATGTCCATTAACATTAAGTATCCTGGGGCAGGTATCTGACAGCTGTGCAGGTGTGGGATAGCTTGAATCACAGATCAGACAGGGAGGCCAAAGTGATCCCTGAGGGGAGAGACTGAGAATCAGTGAGAAGACAGAAAGAGGGAGAGAAGGTGGGAGAAAAAAATACAAGAAAACAGAGACTGATGAGAGGGGGCAAGCAAAGTGTGGGATAGAATAGACAGAGAACCATGTGCTAAAACAAAAAGTGGAACAATTTGGATGCAAACAGGGGGAACAAACAAAAATTCTCACTTTTAAAATGGGGTATTAAACCCAATTAAACACATTGAAAAGCAACTGTTGTCCAGTAGATTCCACACTGGTTGAGCTGAACTGGAAGCAGAAATGCCTATGAAGATGGGGCTGCATTGTGAGCCCTGCAGACGAACAGAAGGCCCGCAACAGAGGTCTGAAAATATCCACCCAACAAACCAACGAGTGTAGCACAACAGAGATCTGAAAACATCCTGCCAACAGAGCAACATAGGGAGCACAACAGAGATCTGACAAGACCTGCCCAACAGACCAAGAGAAGGACCACAAGAGATTTCTGAAAAGATCTACCCAAAAAACCAACAGTAGGAGCACAACAGAGGTCTGAAAAGATACACCCAATAAACCAACAGAAAGAGCACAACAGAGGTCTACAAAGATCAACCTACAAACCAACAGGGGGAGCACAACAGGAATCTGAAAGATCCACCCAACAGACCAAATAGGAGGAGCACAACAGAGGTCTGAAAAGATCCACCCAACAGACCAACAGGTGGAGCACAACAGAGGTCTGAAAAGATCCACCCAACGAAGTAATAGAGGGAGCACAACAGAGGTCTGAAAAGATCTGCCCAAGAGACCAATAGGGGGAGTGCACGAGAATCTGAAAAGATCTGCTTAACAGACCAACAGGGAGAGCACATCAGAGTTCTGAAAAGAGCTGCTCAACAGAGCAACGTTGGTGGGGGGGCTGAAGAGAGCCACCCATTGCTCCTGTTGGAAGAGTTTGAACTGTGATTCTCGCAGTACAGCTTCCTGTCTAACACCTCTGATCTGTGCACGAATCACAGGAGTTTGTGTCCGAGAGCCACAGATGTCTGGGCTGTGTAGCAACTGAGGTGATCAGAACCCCCATATAGAAA